>JBCAUA010370989.1:7428-18505 GCA_038406235.1 Peronia verruculata | reverse complement strand
CAGACAGATAGATAGATAGATAGATAGATAGATAGATAGATAGATAGATAGATAGATAGATAGATAGATAGATTTGTGTGGGTGGGTGGGTGGATGAGTGGATGAATGAATGGATGGAAGATAGAAAGATATGAGCAGATATACATGTATAGATTTTTGGGCAGATAGATGAGTTCGCAGGTTAGTAAAACTGTAAAGGGATGGACAGATCAAGTGTATTGACACACACACACACACACACACACAGAGAGAGAGAGAGAGAGAGAGAGAGAGAACAAATGAGGATGCGAACGATATTTAGATAGATAATGCATTTAGATAGATAGAAAAACGGAGGTTTGCATGAAGCCAAATGAACTGTAGGTCTACATAATAATATTACTATAATGCACTGGATCGTATTCAGAATAGTAGATAGATCTATATGTACTAGATTTGGTATCAGTACACAGAGGGAAAAATCTAATTACGCCCAGCCTCATCTGCTGTATTGTCTCCTATTTCACTAGGTCGCTATCGTATTTGTCATGCGTTTACTGGTACTGCTATAAACATAATTAGCGAATAATATTACTTTGTGCCCCTCTTTCCCTCAGATCATCAGTTGACACAATGACGACCTTCACCTTGATCTTATCGCTAGGCCTAACAGTGGTAGCGTTATCTGCAGGGCCAGTGTCATGTGATCCAGTGGGGAGGGATCAGCTTGTCTCGCTGATGTCAATGACCCTGACCCAAGGCTTGAGAGAGGATCCCGATATCAAAAGAGATGCGGTACTGTGACACATTACCATGTATTTTGGTCTGAATAACAGATTACAATAAACCAGGGGTTACCAGACTTGATGCTCCCTATGACCATAGATTAAAGGTGGTATTTTCAAGGGGTCTAATGGTTACAAAAACAACAACAACAAAATGATTTATATGTTTTTTGTTTTTTTTAAAATCTATTTATCTCTTTATTCATTTTTAAATTTATTCATGGATGTATCTAATATTTTACATATTTCATAAAAGAAATTTGCAAATATGGAATGTTGTATAACACATTACTATATACTTCATCAAGAATCTGAAATTAAATCATTACCACAGATGCACCGAATTTGTCAAGTTAGATTCTACCTGATAAAAACACATTAATAAATTCTTGTTTCCCCTTCATACTTGGTCATTTTGGTGATGAATTAACCCCCCCCCCCCCTTTCCCAAGCATTGGAAAACTAAAAATCAGATGGAGATTTTTATAGCCAGAGTCTTTTAAACTTCCTTCTCCTCCGTTTTCCTCCCCTCTCCCCCTCCCGCCTTTTTTTTCCTTGTTAATTTCTTCTACATTACACTGCAAAGTGAAATGCAAATCACTTAAGCCAGTCAGCCAGAGGAAGAAAATAGCTTCAGGGTGAATCAAATGACTTCTCAATGTTGCTAGTAGTGTAAAAGATAAAAAATAAAAAAAAATGGAGGTTTGTCATTTCCATCCAGATAACTAATTATTGTTCTCTTTTATTTAATTATAAATTTCTTTACTTACTAGCCTTGTATTCCATGACTGCTGATTGATAGGGAAAGGATTATTATAGTTTAAGTGTTGTTTTTGGATGAGCGACAGAATGAAATCAGATGTTCGTCAAACTGAGGTAACTTGAGAAATCATATGTTTTTCAACAGTGGATGAATTTTTGACGTATTTTTTTTTTTTACAGAACCCTTCTCCATCAATTTAAAAATGCATTCCAGAGCATTCCATGTAAAAGCCCAAAAATTGTAATTCAGTGGCATGGATTAATAAAGATTGCTAAGAATCAACAAAAGTGATCTGTTAGTTTCTCACTAAATTCAGCCGCAGCAGTCAGTAGCCCTACCTTCATCATCTTTAATTGCCCTCATCTCACCTTCTCCTTAAGGCAGAACAAAATTTTGTTCATGGACAGAAAGCAAAATGAATAATTTTTACAGTGATACCAGTACCACTGTGCAGGATATTTGAGGAGGGCCTGATTTCATCATGTCGCATCTCATGTGAAGGTGGATCAATTGATAGGCTCACTGCCTGGCCGGCTGGCTGGCTGGCTGGCTGGATGGCTGGATGGATGGCTGGATGGATGGATAGATGGATGGATGGATGGATGGATGAATGGATGGATGGATGATGGATGGATGGATGGATGGATGATGGATGGATGGATGGATGAGACATGTAGAGATAACATGTATTACCTAGTACTAGACTCAGAACCACATGCTGGAAAGGATTTCAAGCTCAGAGGACAATGGCTAAATTGTATTTTAGTTATAGCATGATTGTCACCAGTCTGTAATTTTGTATGTTATATGATACACCACTTATCATCTCATGCCTCTCCTCAGAGAGAATTGATCACCAGCAAAGGCTTTCCATGTGAGAATCACTATGTGACGACTGAGGATGGCTACATTCTTGGTGTTTTCCGTATCCCCCATGGACGCAGCCAAAACAGTACAGGTGACATCACCATCAGCCATATAATTGTTGTGAGAACATGCCAATTTCAAAACAATTACATATCACTCACTACTCAGTGAGGATACAATGAATAAATTAAATGTCAATTTCATCAGTTTTTATCAACTTTTTAACTGAAGAGGTGACAAGAATAAGAGTGTAAATATATTATGTGTGTATTCATGTTAAAGAAAACACCATTATTTCATAATCAATTAAAACAATCATGTTTCATTTCCATTCTGTTTTCTATTATTATATATTTCTTTGTTTTCATATATTTAAGAGGAATAATGATAAGATACATAGAGCAACATCAGTTTTTCTTCTGTTTATAATGCTTGTTCAGTTGTTGTTTGCTTATAGTGAGGCAAAGGAAAGTTATATGGCTGACAGTCACATTCAGTCAAAATAATTCATTCACTTTCTCTATGACAACTTTCATTACATGCTATAGTAATCTCATGATTTTCTGCTAGTCTGCTCAAGTATTCAGCCATCATTTCTAAGCCAGGTGTCTGTTTCTTTCTCCTACAGGCCCAAAACCCGTGGTGATATTACAGCATGGCCTGCTGGGAAGCTGTACAAATTACCTGACCAATCTTGTCAATGAAAGCTTGGCCTATATTCTGGCCGACGCTGGGGCTGATGTCTGGCTGACCAACAGTCGAGGAAACTACTATTCATACAATCACACCAGACTCAGCCCTAAGTCAAAGGAGTTCTGGGAATTCAGGTATCAAGGTGTAATAATAATAGTAATAATGTTGGTTTTTCTTTCATGAAGAACAGTGCACAAGGTCGAAAATTTTACCAGTGACATCAGCGCATTCAGCTTTGGTTATGTTGAGTTCTAGATATTGAGTATGTTTATACTGGTGTATTTAGTTAGACACTCCACTCAAAAGTTTAAGACATTTCCATAAAAATAATACAATAGAATAATGATAATAATAAAAATGACTTGCGACCAGGGCAAATGAGTCGGAAGTCGCCCAGGGCAACGAAGATAAACGGCTGTTTTTGTTCGTTTTTAACTACTTTCCAACTAAGATACTAAATTTTGTTTTTCACAGAATGCCAATTTAACCTTTTTTTAATCTGAAACAAAAAGAAATACTTTGGTATCATAGTTGGAAAATAGTGAAAAACGGTAAAAAACAGCAGTGACTTGAACTCACCTGCCGCGACTTGCGACTCATTTGCCCTGGGCGCAAGACATATATTCAAGACCTATGACATTTTTAACAACATTTTAACAATAAAGAGTCAGCTTTTACATCAAAATACTATGTGTCTTTGTCAATACATGTAAAGTAAGAAATACACACCCATGCTTTCTCGCATGAAATTTACATATATACAAGTCAGAATCACTCATATAAAATACTAACATAATATAAAATAATAAAATCAATAGATCATCTAGTAAAAAAGAAAGCACACTGGGCCGAAGTGATTATTTTGCAGAAAAAAAAAATGTCGATAGGATATCATCCGTCCTCATCCTCATTCAAGTAAAAACGTATTTATTCTTGTAAAAGTCTGATGTTTCTCACAAAAATCTCCTTATGAAAATGTAAATGATGTACGTATAGTCATCTTTTGGCCCCCTGTTACAATGGGTGTGTACGGTCATTGTGAATGTAAGGGATACGTTCATTATGTGGCTGGCTGCTATAATAATCATGATGAGCTGTTGGCATGATTCTTTGCTTACACATTTTCAGCAATTCATGAAATTTGTCCACATCAATGTTTAGTGGTTCCAGGGATGGGAACTCAGTGGGTGGTGGCATGTCTGAGTTTCATCTTCCTTTCTTCAGAAGGTCCAGAAAAACTGCCCGTCCATCAAAACGGTATTTGATTTGGACTCCTTGATCATTTGGTAAGATTTTGTTGGCTCTATTCTTCAGCCAAGCGATTTTGTTCCTGTCCTTATCCAGTTCAAAATTCAAAGTATCTGACTCAGTTGCTTGAAATAAAAAAAAATCTTTAGTTGTCATTTCTTTTACAGCGTATGTTCGACAGTGTGAAGCACTTAGGATGACAACACCCCAATGCGTTGGAGTAAATACATCAACATGTTTACTGGCCCTTTCTATAGCAGAGTGTACACTGTCACCCTCTTTGAATGTGTGCCCAGTTTGTAGAAATTTTTGTTCTATTACATCAAATTTCAGCTTTGATCAAGCATACCATAGCATGGTGAGCATTCTCTTGTGGGTGTTCCCATGTTCATTGATTGTCTTTCTTCAGGAGTGAGTGCAGAGGGTTCGTCATGGCAGCTTATCCTGGAGCAAACTTGGTCATTTGGTTCACCATGCCCGAGAATCTCTGTAGTTCTGTGACATTTCGAGGTGGTGGGAAGTCCATTATAGCTTTTACTTTGTCTGGATCCACTCAGCCCGAGAAATTTCAATGCGTTCCTGGAGAAGGAGCATTTGTCGTTCAGTGTGAGTCCTGCATCTTGAAGGCGTCTCATCACATTTCGTACTCGCATGTCGTGAGTCGCTTGATCTGAGGCATGGATTATAATGTCGTCGATGTGACACACTACGCCATCTTGGTCACGGAGGATTTCTGTCATGGTACGCTGAAAGACTTCAGAAGCTGATGAAATGCCAAAAGGTAGTCTATTCATGCAATATCTTCTGAAGGGTGTCAAGAATGTTGTATATTTCCGTGATTCTTCTGATAGCTGAATTTGCCAGAAGCCGGACGTTGCATCTAGCTTTGTGAAGATTTTGCTGCCTGCAAACTGTGCAAGGTCTTCATCTACGGATCTCAACAGGTGGACTTCACGCTTGACTGCTTTGTTGAGAGAAGTCAGGTCAACACATGTGCGAATTGAACCGTTGTGTTTAGGGACGACCACCATGCCTGCACACTAATCAGTAGGCTCAGTCATTCTCGAAATAACTCCCTGGTCCAACATCTGATCCAGCTGTGCTTTGACCTTGGATAAGAGAGGCTGTGCTATTTTCCTCGGCATGTAGATGTGTAATGGTTCGACGTCTTTACATAACTTGATGGTGTAAGGTTGTTTCAACTGCCCGAGGCCTTTGAAAAGACTGGGAAATTCTGCCCTGAAGTCTGGTCTGGGCTCTTCTAGTTCTTCTATTCTTTTCACCAACCCCAGCTCAACGCATGCGGTACAGCTGAGTAACGAGTGCTTTTGCCCTTTTACAACATAGATCTTTTCCACAAGTCTTGTGCTTTTGTACTTCAGCGTCTTTCCTGCACACCCTAGTACCTGCAGATCTTGATCTCCTGCGGCGCTAAGAATCTTGTCAGGTTTCTGTAGTCCATTGGGAGCCACGAGGTCTTTTTCATTCATGATGGAAACCGATGCGCCTGTGTCCAGCTTAAAAGGGTGTAGAACGTTGTCCACTTGAATGGCGACTGTCCAGTCATCCTCTTCTGAAGTAAGTTGGTAGACTTCCCCCAGGAATCCTGAGTCAGAGTTTCCATCTGACTGTACTTCTGTCACCTGTCTTGATGAGTTGTACCCAGCTCTGGTTCGGTAGTTGGATGATCTGGTTCCTGACCTGCAAACGCTTTGATAATGGCCCATTTTGTTGCAGGTTTTGCATCTGGCTGTGCGAGCTGGACATTGAGATCTTGAGTGGTAGACATAGCCACAATATTGACAAGTTGATAAGTTGGGTTCAGCAAATTCAGATCTATCAGGTTTTGGTTGCATTCGTGTGCCGGGTCGCTGTGATTTGAGATTGTTTGCTTGGCTTCTGGAACTTACTGCCTTGATTTCCCCTGTTTTAGAGTCATGGAAAACTTTGCCTTGAGTTGCGACATCTTCTGCCGAGCGACAAATATCGATGCATTTTTCCAAGGTCAGGCGTCTTTCTTTCAGGAGGTCGGTCCGAGCCTGCTGGTCATTGATGCCCGTTACACTTTTGTCCCGGATTAAGGAGTCCCTGCAGTCCTGTCAAAAGTTGCAACTTTTGGATAGACGCCTAAGGTCGGCGAGAAATGTATCAAAGGTTTCCCCTTGTGTCTGGTTTCTTTGGTTAAACTTGAAGCGCTTGCACGTCTCATTTTCCTCTCCGATGACAAACTCATCAAACTTGGAAATTATCTCTTTGAGCGTACATTCTTCATGTCTGTGGTGTAATGAAACCCGTTGTGGATTCTGAGGGCTTCATCATCTAAGCTGTGAAGGAATAGTGCAACTTGAAATTTTTGGTCTAGGTTCTCTAGACGTGAAAGAAGGGCATAGGTACTCCACCTTTGTTTGAACAGTTTCCAGTTGTCCACTGGATTTGACCCCAGTACCAGTTTGTCTGGTAGTTTGATGTCTGCGATGACCGGTTTGTGGTATCTTCTGCAGTAGCCATGAGGACTGATCTAAGATCTAGATTCAAGTCTTGTTTGCAAGATAATGTCACAAGCCTACCTTTCAATGTGTATATACTTCCCTGTAAAGTTCATTCAGAAACGCAGAGTTTTAGTTTGTTTTGGTAGATGAAGCACAATGTCCGTGAAACACTTCAGATTTGGGTTCTATAAATCCGCTGCCACCATGTTGAATGTCTTGCCTTCGTTGTTCGTTCTTGCAAGTGATGACCGTCCGTTATCAGAAGTGACGTCATCGTCTGTTCTCGGAAGTGATGTCGTTCACAAAATACTAGAGCTATTTTCCCTTCCGCCCTAGGTTGCCAGCCTGCCAGGTTGTCCGTTTAGTGCCAGATGATAATGCCACATGCACCAATTCTGGTTTTGGCCGATACAGCTGTCTGAGTATAGTACAGCCTCGCATGGCCATTTCACTGAGATATTGGAACACGCAGGATGCGAATTCATTTGAACCCCTGGATGCAACATGCTCTGGCCAAACATAGCAAAATGCATTCTTTGTGCCATAGTCATACACTGTAGGGTTATAAGTTTTCAATTTTCTCATGTATTATGCTACACTGATGTTGGTTTTGGGCGTTGGAAGGACTTCCTCCAGATCAAAGACAGCCACAGCTTGGGGTGGACCATTGTGGGAAACCTCTTTGTCTTTTTGTTTTTCTGTTCAACACTTGCTGTTTGGATAGAATGTGTGCGACATATTCTTCTTGGAGACTTTCTCTTTCCTCTACCAGAGACGTTTCATACCTGTTACAGACGACTCATCTGTCCTTTGATCTTTGATGGAAGCTTAAATTAAATTCGGAATGAAAGATGTCACCGTAGATGCGCCTGGATGCCTCTTTCGTTCCGTCCTTCTTTCTTTGCTATATGCACAGGCGATGCATTAGAGACGAGTTGAGACTGCTCTCCAACTATTGTTTTCATGAGTTTCAGTCCTGTTGCATGAGTTATGTGTTTACGTATGGCTTCCTTTTCTTCTTCGTTTTCATTACATCGCTTCCTTTGCTGTCCATGTTGTTCCTTGCTGGCGCAACATATACATTTTAAGAAAAGCAGTTTTCACCATCTGCTCCGATGTGTGCAATGTGCCTAAGAAAAATGTTTTGCACACTGTGAACTTTTTGATTTTTTTAGGTAAAGGTATATGTAAGTGAGTACTGCTTTTTCCTTGAATGGTTCCTGCTCTTTGAGTTGTTCGTTGCTTTTGTTTCCTTTTTTACAGTGTGCTTGAGTAGGTAATCTATCTGATGTGTCAAATCTCCCAATTTTCAAAACTGAATATAGATTTTGTATCTTTCATCCTATGGAAATTTGCTGTGACACGTGTACGTGCATGCAGGGCCGCATCCTGTCTGTATTCTCCTAGCTGCAACTTCCTTGACTTTTCTGGTTGTGTGCAATTCTCCTCTGTTTCTTTTTCTTTTTGCAATATTTTTTGCCCAGTTCATCTCATCTCTCGTTCGCTTTCTTGAAGTTCTTCTATCTTCTTTCAGACGTTCATTTGCTTGTGACCACTCATCATCTATAGAGGAGAGCCCTGACTGCCCTTCATTGCCAAGTTGTTTATCACCATTAAGGGATGTCTTAGGTTGTGTTTCATTGGCCATGCCAACAGAGGATGGCCTTAACTCTTCCCTATCACTAACAAAAGATACCACTGGCCGTTCTTCACCGTCCATATGGGATGGCCCCAGTTGTTCTGAGGGTAAAGCCTGTTCTTGTGGTGAAACCTGTTTGTTTGTTTGTTTGGCCTTCTGTACATGCAATTATTTTTCATTTCTTTTCCTGACATACAAGATGACAAGTCAGACTTTTTACCAAAGAATTAAGACCAAAAAACTCACAGAGCAGTATGTCGTCACTGTCACTGTCAAACTAATACTTTCTTTTTTTTTTTTTTTTTTTGATCTTAGAAATCAAGTCCATGTCTTGTGCTGTCTCACTGTCACTGCTGTTTATTTCATTGTCACTTACCTCAAATTCAGATGCCCAGTCAAGAGAATTAAATGAGGTCCAAATCTTCTTGATCTTCACAAGCTTTGGACATCTCTCAGCCACTAGTACCCCTTGATGCTCTTGTTACCCAGGTGTCCAAGCGAGTCTGCGGATGAGACATTCAAAATGGTCTCAGTACAACGAATGAACTAAACATGAATACAGCTACTCCAAAACAACATAAACACAAGCACACCAATCTCTCTCACTCTCACACACACAAACATACAAACACATACACGCACACATACACACACTCACACATTACATATGTATATGTATGGACATCTGGACATTGAAAACAATTTAAGCTGCTTGAAAATAGGAAACAAAAACAAACTTCAGAATCTAAAAACTTACAGCTACAAATGCATCCAGAATTGCCTTAGGTGCCCTTCCTTCTTTGGCTGCTAAGGCTTTGTTGAGAACTGCCTGTTTCTGCTTGTAATCAGTCTGCTCCGTCAGCTCGTTTAATTCTCTTTTGAACTGAAAAAGAACACAAAATAATGAATTTTCCTGGGAAATGATGCATCAGTCATGTGTTTCAATCATACATTAACATACATTTCAAAACATTTTATTGGCAAGGCGCAGTTCTTTCTGTAAATCAAGTTCCTTTATTCCTTCTGTCTGAAACTCATCATTTTTCCAGTCAACACAAATCAAGCCAACAAAATCCTCGCCACAGTACAAGTACAATACACAGAGGCACTCGGTTGTGCTGTTTGAAACTGAGTTGTGTTGTAGCATTAGTTTAAGGATAAACCCCCAGATCTTCTGTATCATTTAAACCAGGTCTTAGTTATTTATTATTACAACGGTGTTAACTTAATGTTAGCCTAAACCATATTCTTTTTGCTTTAAGCTGCAATCATACCTTGTTTGAAAAGTCCACTAGTTGCCAGAAAAGCTTGTAGATCACTTTGTTCGAAGGGTGGGAAAAAAGTTTGAAAATCACACACAGGAGAGCGTTGGCCTGGTGTGTTGCGGGGGAACGGATGTAGACGTGTTCTATTTTTAGGCCACTTACACGTTGTCAGCTGATAAAAATAGTGTGCAATGGAAATTTTCCATTCAGTCAGTCTAAGTGCACAACTATCTTATTCAGTATATTATGTTGTAGGCATGGTGCTTTGTGAAGGTTGAATTGCAGTGTACAACTATCTCAAGTAAGCCTAAGATGAGATAATTTGCCTGTTATAGGAACTCCTCATTCACATCTTGCTTGCACAAGTATCTCAGGTCTTGAGTTGAGACACTTGTCAGTTCAACAAGTCTAACTTGATGCTTACGATAGTTGGTTTTTGTGCCATAATATTAAATGTTCTTGACAAAAAGGTTTAATATTTCTTGTGAAGATGGGCCTTTGGTCTGGCCATGTCATGATGCAAAAAAAAACCCAACCTAATTTGGGCAAAAAGTCGATTTGAGATAGTTGTATCTCTCAGGGTCGATTCAATGGTTGGACTGTACGGCGACTGTTTGAAGATTGAGATTGAAGTACGTAGTGCTTAATTCCTCACATCCGTCAACACGCAGTCGATCGAGAGTCATTGATAGAAAATCAGCACTTCAGAATACTGACAACAAATCATGTGACCATGTATCTTGGAAAAACTAATGTAAGAGGGCAGCTGTTCACAGTCTAGATCTTGACAGAGATTCTAGATCTAGATCTAGGAAATGAGAGTCCAGATCTAATCTAATTATGCCAGTTGATTATGATGGCATCACTGCCAGTGTGATCTTTTAAGTTCTTGGAATTCTCATGTTATATTATATAATTTTATAGTCCCATCCCAGGATGTTGTAAGAAGTTGCAATCTTCTCTCAGAAGAATGAAAACTAGCATGAAAACTCGCGATTTTTAAGTGTCTTACATAACTGGGCAGCACGGGAAAAAATGACATTTTCCGACTTTTTTGTGAAAACAGTTTGATATCCCTGAGCAGCTTTTTTGTGACCCTCAGCAATCCTGATACTCTAGCATTTTTTTTGGTGATCCTCAGCAGTCCTGATATTTTGTCACCTTTTTTGTGACCCTCAGCAATCCTGATAGTCTAGCACCTTTTTTGTGACCCTCAGCAATCCTGATACTCTAGCATTTTTTTTGTGATCCTCAGCAGTCCTGATACTTTCTCACCTTTTTTGTGACCCTCAGCAATCCTGATACTCTAGCATTTTTTTTGTGATCCTCAGCAGTCCTGATACTTTCTC
>JBCAUA010370878.1:0-18506 GCA_038406235.1 Peronia verruculata | reverse complement strand
CCCCCCCCCCCCCCCCCCCCCCCCCCCCCCCCCCCCCCCCCCCCCCCCCCCCCCCCCCCCCCCCCCCCCCACACCAGAGAGTGGTGTGTGTTTTTGTGTGTGTCTGGGTGTGTGTGTGAAAAAGGGAGTAGCTAGCTAACCATAAGGATAGATGGGCGCCAATAAGGAGAGATAGAAAGAAAGATTAACATATATATAGACAGACTGATGGACAGACATGCAAATACACATACAGAGAACCAGACAGAAAAATGAACAGAAACATAACAAACCTAAATGATGACGCCACCTCTATACACTGATTCATTTGACAGACAACATAAATAATTGTAATAAAAATTATAATAAGAAGAAGAATAAGAACAGTTATTGTTAAAATATTTCAAGATGACTGTGTGTGGTAACAAACACGCTATCTTAAACTGCCAGGAAAAAAAGTTTATCCAAATTTAGAGTTGGAATAAGTCATTGGAATAATCCATGCGAAAGAACTTTTAAGATTATTTTTGCAATACCCTGCATGCTGAGTCAGCAGGATTCACAGAGTATTAAAATCTCAGTAAAACATGGAGAACGACTAAGCTTTTTGTCAAGAGGTTCCCATCATACGACAGTTATGGAAGCCAGTCAACAGAGTTCAAAGTTCACGCCGACAGGTGTTTCGTGTACAGGTGGGATTCCGCCAGATCCCCGTGGAGGTTTCTGTGGTCAAAGATAGCAACGGATGTTTATCCTAAGTCTGACCTTTCTCTTACCTCGAACAACTATCAGGTGTAAGAGGATGTTTCTTGTTACAAGCAATGAAACGGCGTCGACTCGCAGGTTTTCCACAGCATGTTCAAGATAAGAGCAAAGTCCAGGACTTGGCTGGTTCCTGCAGCGAGGCACCTCTTTCTCACCCCGAGCACACAATTATCAAGTGTAAGAGGACGTTTTTTGTTAGGCAGGGAAAGAATGATGTTGAGGCTCTGATTTTCAGCTGTTTTACTATCCATTATACGCACAGAATTGACCCATGACCCAAGATAACTACGCTTCCCACAATACTCTTTCGGTTAGCAAAAACACTGAGAACTGATGGGCTCCTCTATGCCCTGCCAGCACAGAAGAATGCTTGGGTTTATCATAGCAGTCTTTCCCGAGCATCTCGAGGGTTAATATACAGTTGGTTAATATACAATTCCTGACTTGATGATAGTCTGTTGCTTGAGCCATTTTCTCCGCCGAGATAGCCATCCGCACGAGATTGAAAGGTCTAAAGTGAACGTAACATAGGCATTTTGGACAATCGGAAGTAAAGTTTGGTTAAAAACAAGTTAACGTTACCGCTTGTCTGGTGTTGGAGAGCGAATTAACAACGGTCCAAGGTTATACTATCGGAACAAAACCCCAGGCAGGACTCGCCTGGTCCTTTGATGGAACCACATTTTTTTTTTTTTTTAAATATATATAATATCAAGACGTTATTTCCATTGGCACATGCAGTATGTTATATGGACACGCCGTGATCGAAAGAATGTGCGTCATTCTCGACAAAATTATGGCTCGAGTTCAAATCCCGTAGGAGGGGGTGGCGAGGGGAGGAAGAGAACGGACAGCTTCGTTGCTCACCGATTCAACGGCTCGCTGATTTCGTAGGCGGAGACGTCCGCCGACCAGTTTCGTCGGGTGGACCAAAAATGCAAACCAAAAAATTTCGAATCAAAATCGCCCCCAGTGAAGGCGGAAATGTTGCTGTCGGGGTAAAAGTAATAACTCCCAAAACTACCTAAGTTCTGCCTATATATTTCTCCCTCAATATCATAATATAGAAAGCGTAGGATTTCTCAGCCAGACCACAAAAGTGTGAGTTTGTATCAGACACAACATCACCGGACCCGTGTCTAGATATCTGATACATGTATCACTAAGTATCTGACACCACTGACACTTCGAGCTATATTTACATCTGAAGTGACTGATTGGTAAGGCGTTAACTCTGCTTCATGATATCACTATCTTTTCACGAAATGAAGAAGCCGTGACGTGCTGCAGATAAGCCGATCAATCTGTAATACTGTAGCCCAAACTACGCCTTCTTACCATATTTATTATGTATGTAGTCTTTCAGTCCCAGAAATGGTTTTATCTCTGCTTTATGCGCCTGTTCAGTTTAGGGAGAATCTCTGTGAATCTGGCATTGAGAAATGTTGCCCAGACAGAAACGCCTCCGCCTACTCTTCATCCGATTTTAATTGCCAAGGGTTTTTTAACGCACGAAATGTACATATGGGACCTTCGAAATATATTCGACCTTATCCGAGAAGGCTAGCTTCCCTATCTAAAAAGCCACGGGACTGTTGAATCACTGAAAAAAAAATTGCTCCTTTCAAATCTTCTAATCTTTCCCATCATCCGGTGGCATCCCATTTTTTTTTTTTTTTAAATCCGCGACGTGGGTTTTTCGGCAAGGAGCAGATGCCGACCTCTTCCAAACCCAACAAACAGAGACTAACCGAAACTGAAAATGATCACAATGGAATAACAAAAGGTCCTGTTTGGCGGTGAGACTTCACCAAAAAGCTGACCAATTATGACTCATGTCTGAGTGTTCCAATATGCTGATCCTTAATAGCTTGCCACAGGTTTATCTTAAAACAAAATAATGCTGTGTTAACACTATATTAAGTCAATGTCGGATTACAACAACTTTAAAAGTGAAATCAGCTGTGAAGATTGCACATTGTTCATTATAGAGAATGATTTTCCTTATACAAAGTAACTAGGATTTTCTCTGTGTAAACAACTCAAAAAGTAAAATAAACCGTATAAGTCACTAGTGCGGCAATTTCATTTGTCATTCAACTCTCCCCCTCTCTCTCTCTCTCTCTCTCTCTCTCTCTCTCTCTCTCTCTCAGGATTCTGTCTCTTTTCTTTCTTGAAACAAGCGATTTTTTTTTTTTAAATTTCATTAGCTGAAAACCAACAACGACTCCATTACTGTTGAGATTTTATGTTGCAGCTGAATAAACCGTTGAGCTGGACAGCTCCACAGCTCTGCAATGCTCTCTCAAAGTTATTATGGTTACGTTTCAGGCATTCGAAAGGTTAACTGTGAATTTTTAGAATAACTCATGACCCTGCTTCTCATAAACTGAATCATTTGTTGGCTCTTCTCTTTATCAGTGCAAAAGTGATGAATAATCGGGCGCAAAGAATTGTTCAAAATGCGGCGGTTCTAAAGCCCGGGCTGTTTCAACTATGAGAAAAGTCTTGAGGGCAAATATCCCTCCATTCCCACGGCTCTACCTCTTCTCCTCCGTTCAATCGTCTATGCCTCTTCAGAGATTGAAACAAATCACCTCTACAACATATAAATGTCTGATCCTACGAAGAGATCCAGATAACCACCAGATAGGAGGTTGAAAGACGTATACAGAACAGATCATAAATAAGAAAAAGATAATAATAATAATAATAATAAAAGCGGGATACTTCTCTTTAATGCAAGTGAACATCTGCAATACAAAAAAAAAAAAAAAAAATTCTAATCTGTGCTAAATCACATGTTCCATGTTATATTCAATATATATATATATACATAATATGCGTGTATATAAGTAATCAAACGTGCCATGTTATGCACAAGGAAGCATTTCCTGTATAATTAAGCAAATTAAGATATGCATTTGTATCATTCTGGCTAGCATCTTCATACAAGCTCTTAAACCCACTTGGAGCCATCGGGGCGTCCCTTGACGAATTTTCTGTCTGATGTGAACGTTGGCTAGCGCTTGATTTGCACATATCCCGGCAAACATTATCAGAGTCAAAGGGCTTCCTTTTGGTGTTGTGGATATTTCTCGCGAAGAACGCGGAGATTAAAGATCTATTCGGTATCCTTCAGCCTTTCAATCCTAGCGGTACGATTATCTCGGCCTATTAAAGATCATAATGTTTCAAGACGCTTCTGAATTTGTCAAAAGGGCCGAAACTGCCCCCCCCCCCCCTTTTTCCCTCTCGGACCGCTTAATAATAATAATAATAATAATAAACTTCTACATACTGGGCAACTCTTGCCATTCTTTCCGATTTCTCTAAAGAATATGAGTCTTTATTTTTGTCCTCTTTTCTGTGCGCCACCCTGTATATTAAACTATCTAGCGAATAATTCATGACGACATGGCGGACGACATGGCGCACAACACGACAAAACAAAACAAAACAAGTTGGTAAGTAAACTATCTTTTGCCAGTCTGCTCACATCTCACGCAAAGAAAGTCTACAAACAGCCCAAACTTTTGAACATTTTAACTTGTTGAAAGAGTATGAAGGGATTCATACATTTTTCAGCTGGCCAGAAGCTTGACTTTGTGCTAGCTAAAATCAAAGTGTAAACACTGGCGCTAACTGATATCGGATTAATTCAACTAAAATGCCTGGATAGTCATCGCATCTTGATTCTTACTACAAGAATGTATGTTAGCCGTTCAATCCTACGAAAGTACGATAAACTCGGTATTAACTGCCTGTCCTGTTATCACAGGTAATCACAGCTGGAAGGAGCCAACTGGTGAGATTATTTTTGTTAAGTAGAAACTGGAATCTGGAAATTTTGCTCGGACTGCGGTGTCTGCGCCTTCTCTTCATCCAATATTTAAGTGTCATGGGTTCTTTAATGTGCATGACGTACATACGGGACCTTCGAAATATATTCTCCTTATCCAAGAAGACCAGAAGTCGGGGCTCCCTACCCAAGAGACTGCATTCATTCTTACCACGTCCGACATTCTTTTTATATTGGTAAGCTGCACATTAACTCTGCGCCTGCCAGCTGTGATTGTCAAAAGGTCATTACCTCTATACTGTTGTCATACTTTTTTCATGTTCAAGATATGACCGGATGGACATAAGGAGCCAAGCTGGTGCTTGCATGAAATGTTATTCTGTGTTATTTTATTTGTATTTATAAGTTATTTTTGGAGAGAGAATCAGAGTGAGCTTCTCTTTTGAGCAGATTGGCCTCTTGACACTTTAAAGGTTAATGACCAATAATGTATGAATAAACTGTTTACAGAACGACATAATCAAAAGAACGACAGCTAGGATAGAAGGGACAAAGAATGTCATACATTTCAGACAGTCAATAATCGTGCTTTCAGAGGAGCTGCTCGAAAGTCAATATTGCCCCCAGCCAGAGAGCTCTCTGCCCGAGCTTTCCTGCAGCATGTGATGAGCGAAATGTGTCAACATGACCACACACTGCCCAAAGTTTCATATCCTGTCACCATAAATTAGGGTCGGGACAACATTCGTCCGTGGGTTTGACAATGGATCATCTCGCAAATGCCACAGCATTTCCCACTGAGGGTCGTAAGGCTTTGGACAAATTTGCCCAGAGCCAAGCCAGAGGGTCACAAACAACATATGACATGCTACAGTGTTTGTTTAAAAAAAAAAAAGGCCTATTTCGAGGCTTCGGACATTTAAAGAGACAAATCCAAACGGAGGGACCCTGCTCTGTTCCATCGAATGCTCTATCTTACATGCATTTTGTTTTCTTCTATATCTGCTCAAAGGAAATATTCGCAGATTCACTTTACGAAAGGATGTTGCTTAGGACGATATTCATCTGAATACCTGTCAAATGAATATGGTTCTTTTCGCAAACTATTTTCTACCAACTCATAGATAAGCTGAGTGTCTAAGAGCGGATGAAAAAAAAAAAAAAATCTGATGTGACTAACATAGTATCTCTAGAGAGCTCTCGGGAGAAACTGCTCCAGTATCTAGGGTTCTCTTATAAGAATGAGCAAATTTTTCAGCCAGCTAAGCTATTTCCCTTTGCCAAGTTGCCTACAGGACAAAACAAACATTGTGAAGAACGGGGAAAAAATTTGCCCCTGTTAACTGAAACACAAGCCAAAAAAAAAAAAGGGGGGGGGGGGAATAAAATTCATCATGCTGAATTTGTCGTAACTTTCCGTCATTCGTGGTTTAAAAAGTAAATCACTTTCCTTACATTGCTTGGTCTTATTACATCTTTTATATTCGGCGAAAGAAAGACATTTGGCTGACGGTCAAATTTGCTCATTGTTCGTGTTCTAAAAATGACAGTAATGGTCTAAAGACATCAAAATATGAGCAAATTCCCACATCGTGAATTGGAATGTAAACCAAGCATAAAAGGACAGCGAAGCAGCCTTTATTCTGATGGGCTGGACATCTCTTGGTTTGTTTGTCTTTCTCAAGTCTTTCAGTTCTGAAATAGTATGACTATCTCGCTATTTAACTAGCTATCTAGTTTTGGTGAGAATTTCTATGGATAGAAATTGAGAAATCTGGAAATTTTGCCCGGACAGCGGCACGCAGCCTTCTCTTTTATCGATTTTAAACTGCTAAGGGTTCTTTAACTTGCATAACGTATAAACGGAACCTTCGAAATATATTCGCTCCTATCCGTGAAGGCTAGACGTGGGGCTTCCCTACCCAGAGGAAGTCAGGTGACCGTTGAATCACTGAAAGCAAAATATGCTGGTTTCGATCTTCGTTCTTCCATCCCCCAATGAAGGACCCGCAAATCGATCCCGGCCTCACCGCCATGAGTTATTTTCACTCTCAAGCAGACGCCAAACCACATAGCCGCTAAGTTTAAACATAAATTTTCAATCGTGGTAATCAAGGTATTTCATCTATAAGGGAGAATGGGAAGGGGAAAGGGGGAGGGAGACCAAGGGGGCGCAGGGACTTGACTGTGCTACTTGACTGCGGTGACAAGATTGATGAGCTTCTTTCTGCACGTAAGACAGGTCATTTCTCCAGACACTGGACAGATGACAGGATGAGGGACAGTTTGAAGTGCTGTACTGTGTCATAGATATGGCATGCGCCAACCACATACATTGTCCTCTCGTCAGATGACATGTCGGACACTAATGCTGTACCATAAAGCGAGACTGAAACTAGTTAAGAGGCCGGCGCAGTGTTCAAGTGACTGCTTCTGGTCGAAAACGTGCGGCTTCGAATCTTAACGGGATTGGGAAAGATTAGAAACATTTTTTTTTTTCATGACTCATCTGTCAGTACATTTTTCGGTAGGGGCCGGACGTACAGCTTTCTCTGACAACGACGAATAACATTTTCGGAGAAACGACGTGTAGTCCAGCATGATAAAGAACCCTTGGCAAGGATGATGAAAAGAGGCAAAATTTCCAAAGAAGTTACAGCATTTGTGCCTAAATATTTCTTCTGGCCAAATTGGACACCCATTTAAACCTGAGATACTCTTTCTCTTACAACTGCAAGGCCGCATGTTACTTAAAATAATGAATAAATGAAAGATAACAAAAAGAGTTGGAGAGGTCACCTTGCCCTAGAACGGAATAAAAACTTGCTAGCAGCTGGATGGTCTACAGCTGAGCAACATGACGGACTAGACGCTGACACTGTACTTATGGAAACAGTTTGATTCGAAGACATAGCCAAAGACGTGATGGGTCCACAGACATTGTTATTTCTAGGAAATAAATCTTAAACTACAGACCCAAAATCGAGCCCACTGAGTTTAAACTATTGGTGCAGCCCTTGAGGTAATCACACTGGATGGAGCCAACTGGCATTGACGTTTTCTTTCTGTAAAAACATCACCTTCGCAACCGATTTATTCTAACTTGTATGTAGCTCCCTTTGTAGTGGCACTGCTCTAGAGATAGCTATAAAATGCCACAAACGAAACACTACTTGGTGGGACTGTCCGTTCTACAAATCTAATGGGAACATATTTTCTATCCTGGTGCCCTCTAACATTATAAGAATCAAGTGTAGCCTATATATCACGGATTAGAATGTCAGTATGCCATGGTTTACGACAGCCATGAAATTACATGTCTGACAACTCCGACCTGTCAAGCAAAGGACACTATTACCATTAGTGTAGTACTGAAGGTATGGGTGCACTCATGACATTGTGGACTGTCTCAAATCAATGGATATCAGAGCAGCCTAAAGAGTTAGGTTCAGCCTCTCAGCTGAAACACTCAGATCTGATACGCTATGATATGTACCCTTGTTCACCGACAATCTTCATAGGCAACACCAGAGACCAATATACTTGAAACAGAGTTACCTTTAAATGCAATATGGTCTATGGATTTATTCAGATTTATATTATAATTTGGTGCTTGGGTTGGGGGTTGCACTTTTATTAAAACATCATCATCATCATCATTTCACAATAAAATGTCTTAAAATTAAGACGACTGTTTACCACCAAACTAATCAAATACATCAAAAAAGTTGAAAAACAATATGAAGAATGTGGAATTGAGTTAATGAAGTAAACAAATATCGCTAGCTAAATTTTCGAGCCCGAACATCCACTGTACAACAGCCTTGGGCTGCCTGGTGAAATCTTGTCTTCTCTCACATGTAGTCCATTCCACTAGAGACCAGATGTCAGTGCAATGTATATGGATATAATATACCAACATGTTTCATGTTAATGACATCCATAACTTCAATAACCTACAAATCTTTTGAGGATGGGTTATCACAGCCCAAACAGAGTATGTAGACACACAAATCATATGAAACATTTTTTCCCCTTCTATTCTTAACTGGTTCTCTTCAAATGAAGTGGGGCATTACAGATTCCTGTGAGGTAAATCACTCTGTGCTGGGCTTGTCCTACAGGAGTGACTGCTTGTGCATAAAATGTTTGTTTTTTTTTTTTTTTGTATGACCTGTGAGACAAACAGCCTGCTTCGCTGTTATCTCTGCCTTCAACACCACTGTGTCAGAATCTGCTTGTGTACTGAGGCCTATATTACTTACCATACCTTTAAATGTTCTGAAAAGGTCAAGTTGGTAGGCAAGGAAGAAAGGAAAGATCATGAAGATTTCATTTTGATGTGATCTATGTTGAATCTTATCATATGTGACATAGACTACTCCACTGCGACGTACTATTTTTTCTCATTGTTTTGTCTGAAAATGCTTGTAACTAAAAGAAAATTGCCTGAAAGAAGCAACATCGTTACTCCTTATGAACACTTTCAGTTATATACCTATTAGGTTCAACCTCTTGTTTTTTGGTGGGTTCTCTACTAGGTCATTTAGCTGTGTAGCGTGCAGCCTACTTTGCACAACATGCATGGATGCGGGTGTTAATGCACAAACAACGACACAACCAACTGGTCTGCATAACATCCTTTCAAACTGACTCCCATACCGGGACTAATGGGAAATTTGCGCTCTTCTGACACGTCAATCCTTCACCACATTCGAGATCGAATGGGCCTACATAAATTCTATGAAAAACATGAAATATTCTGGTATCTAAAAAAAAGACAAAACACACAAACAAACATAAAAAGACCCCCCCCCCCCCCATAGGCGATTACTTATGAAGAAAAACAGCAGACTGAGATTTATCGAGAGAAGGAGGGCTCATTGAGCATGGAGGGAACTTGGGCGCACTATCACAGAACTCACTCTCTGAGCGTTGCATTCTAACTGAAGGAAAATGTTGAGTAAAATGTGTACTCACTTTTGATCCAATCTGATTTCCACATTGGCCGGCTTGGACATGCACGATCTCTCGCATTTTGCTGAAGTCCTGGTGGTCTGGGTGGTTATAAAATTTGTTGAGTTGTTCGGATCTTACACACTTGATTAGGCCTCGGGAAATCTATTCAGCTTCAAAACAAAGCGCCACGATCTCGTGAAAGCTGACGGGTTTTTCTTTCTCCAGAGTGTGTGTTATTATTTTTCTTTTTTTACGTTGGCAAGTTTTTTTCTTCCCCTCTGTCTGCACACCGATGTCTGTGACTCACAGCACCCTCGTCATGTGATTCAACCAGGTTCTACTGGAGCCCGACGTTACCGTAATCACGTCAAAAAGACGAGGAGGAAGATGGAAAATTCCGCGAAAGACTGTGAAGAGGTTCGGTGCGATAACACAGCAGCCAGGATGGGATGACGGGGTTCGGTCGTCAAATAGCGCACAGTTACATACACAGGAGGCCTTACAGACTCCACTCGCAGCCCATGGCCCGGTCTTCTCGCGGGAGAGCCCTCGTGTAGCTAGCGAGAAACTTTTAGGCAGGCTTGTGTTACGGTATTATCAGAGGCGGTGCATACGTTTAGGGTTCAGATTTTAGCAAGGAAGACCGACAGGACCGAAGAGTGAAAAGAAAGCAGCTGCAGAAAGTTTGTAGGCATCTAGATTCTATATCCAATTTCTATATGCCACAGTGAAACCTGGTGTATATTTAACTTCATATCCAATACAGCTTTCGCTTTCGGCCTCACTCAGACACTAGTTTTCAACTTCCACTTCGTTTTCTGCTCTTTTGTCCTTTACATAATTATAGCATCACTCTTTCGTGTTGCGACGCTTCTGATAATCATTCATCTTACATCACTTTTGTGTCACGTCGATTATCAAGCGCTCGCATGTGTTGTCAGTATTAGTAATATCACAACACTGCAGCTGTCACCACATTCCAACTGTACTTAATAGCACGCGAGAGAGATTTTGCAGTGTAGCATGTGGCAAACCTGTAGATCTATGCGATTACTGAAATTTACCAACCGCCATCTTTGCGTGACACAAACTCATGGGCGTGACATCACTGCGCCTTCGAGGTTGGCGTGACATCTCTGCGCCCTCCACAGACACAAACCGAAGCGGCGCCCATGCGAACTGTTAACCTACAATGAAGACAACCTGGAATTCAAATTATTTTAGCAAAAGGCATATGAATAGAAACTCGTACTGGGCTTTCATTAACACAGTTTTATCACTCTTTTTCTCCTCTTCCACCCCATTCTCCTTCTTTGTCTTCTTATTCGTTTTCTACTTTTTCTTCTCTTCTTCTTTTTTACTGCTATTTCTTATTCTTCTACTTCTTCCACCCTAGCTGTTCATCGTTTTCATCTTCTCTTATTACTTTCAATATCCGTGCTCTCTCTAGCATTCTCCTTCTCTCTCTCTCTCTCTACCAGTTTATCGATATCCGCTGTCTCTTTAATTTCTTTGTTTCTCTCCCTGACGTTCCTCTCAATTTCAGTTTCTTTCTGTCTCTCTCTCCCTCTCTCTTTCTCATGACTGTTTTCATTCACCGATGGAAATGTTATCAAAGTGTACCACGCTGTACGCAGAGAGCTGACATTCGCCTCCTACCTCTCTCGCTTTCTATATACATGTAACTCACCCCTTTTCTCTCAGTCTTCCTTCCTCCTCCTTCTCTCTCTGTCTCTCTCTCTTATTCGTCTCCGTTGTAGCATTCTTCTTTCACTCCCTGTCAATATCCCACCTTTTACCAACACGTCTCTCCCTGCTGTTTCTTCACATACATAAATCACAGTCGTGTACATACTGTCCATCGCACAAGCCGCCAATTCCCCCCCACCCCCTTTCCCCTTTATCCTCCCCCCTTTCCCCCCTGGTCGTACTATACCTTTACTTTACATCGCATTTACAATGTGTGTGAATGTTTTTGCCGGTATAGAAACCGCATTCCTTCGTTCTTCTATTGCTACTATTTCGATTTCTATCGATACATTAAACTTGTGTTTTTTGTTTCGTTGTTTGTTAGATCTAGACCTCTTTCTGGATTTTTGTTAGTTTCTCTTCGCAGATTTTGACATCCAGTTCATGGGTTGTCTTCATTCCTTGCAGTACAGGCGAGCTTACCTTCACAGCCCTTCTCGCGTGCTTTATTTGTGTGTGCTATATAAATATTGTATACAGTGAATGTTTAGAGCTAACAGAATACGCCGTTCCCTCTTGAATTTGAAAGAGGCTGGGCTGATCGGCTCGTGACGTTAACCGCAATGTCACGAGAAAACTGCTGGAATGCCTGTGCTTCTAGGTGTCATCTTATAATGCTGTTTTTACATGTCCATTTTTCCCTGTATTATGTAACATGATGTTGTTTTTTTCATGTCCAAGATTTATTTTTCGTCTGTGGTCTATACATGTATTATAATGTTTGATTTTTTTTTTTCGTCTGTGGTATCTACATGTATTAAATTGTTTGTCCATGTCCAAGAATTTTTTTCCTCCTCTAATATAGTATTGTTATTCCATGTCCAAGGGTTTTTTTTTTTTCAATATACATAATAAAACGTTATGGAAATTTTTCTCTGTGTATAACATGATATTGTTTGTTCATGTCGAAGAGTCCCCCCCCCCCCCCCCGTATATAAGATAATGTTTGTTCATTCCAATAAATTGTAGGATATGTATTATTATTTTGTAGGCTAATGTTGTTCGTTCATGCCCAAGAGTTTTTCACTCCTATATATAAGATAAAGTTAGTTTGTTCATTCCAATAAATTCTAGGATATGTATTATTATTGTGTAGGCTAATGTTGTTTGCTCATGTCCAAGAAATTTTTGTGTTTGTGTGTGTGTGTTTGTTTGTTTTTTGTTTTTGTAGTGTACGAGGAGAATGTTGTTATCGTATTATTTGGAAAGTAGGCCTACTTCATCTACAAGTCATTGAGCCAACTGGACCCTTGACATTTTAGGATTAATTAGTGGATTTATCCACGCGGGGCAGACAAGCCTGTGAAATTTTCCGCATAGCACTAGCAGTTCTCCGCGTCATTCAGCTTCTCCCACTAGCTACAGAGCACAAGCTGCTAACATTACGACACAAATTTTACACAGCATGGGAATGCTGTGTAAAACATAGCCTAAACAGAATGTTATGGTTATGGACAGATAGACAGTTGGTGGGGATTAGAACAAGTCTAAACATTAATAGTACTACCGTACGAGCAATTGATGTATACCCAAACAAAATGTTTGTCGGTGAGGTAGTTCGAGGTTGGTCACATAAACGAAGGGTTGTCGCTCACACGCTCATTTTGTCTACATGGTCTGTCTAAGGCAGATAGACCTTGACGAATGATGAGCATTTCCTTTTTGTTTCAAACCTTACCTTAAGAAAGCATAATTATCTCGACTTCACGAAGTGGGACAAAAAAAAAATTGCCCGTACAGCGGCACTCCGCCTACATTTCATCGATTTTTAACTGCCAAGGTTCTATAACTTGCATAACGTACACGGAACCTCCGAAATAATTACATGTATATTGGTCGTTATCCAATAAGGCAGACGTCGGGTTTCCCCACCTAAGAAGCCAGGGAACCGTCGAGTTACTGGTAAAATCAGGATAAGCTCCTTGGGTAGAATGCAGATTTCAATCTTGGTATCCTTCTTAATCACCAATGGCACGATCCGCGAATCGTGCTGTTCACCGCGGAGCATACGACAAACCACATGGTCATGGCGACCTCCTGAGGAGCATTCAGACATGTCCACACTTCACACACGAACATATGTGTGAGGGATATTCCTCGGTTGGGTGGCCGGTCATAAAGCTCTCGAAGCGAGGAGATGATGAAGCCTAGTTAGAACGCGCCAACAGATTCTAGTTGGTGATGTGAAGTAAATTTAGACATGAATGACAAAACGACAGGAAAGTAGGTGATTTGGGCCAAATTTTAAAATTAAGAAAAGAACAAGAGCCACGGCAAAGAACTATGATTGCCGTTGGCGTTCTGAATGAGAAGTTACATTTTTTTTTTTTTTTCAAATTCCAAAGACAGGCCGATATTCAAATTACAATAATTATGCATAGATTTATCACAGGGTATTTTCTCCAACTGAAAATCCTGGGCTAGCTTAGATTAGCCCCATACTCGATGAGGTGTTGTTTGGGGCATCACTAACGATCTTCTGACAACCTTCCTCAGTCTGTACCAGGCCTCCACAAGTCTCAGTCATTCCTCCTTGTATAGTGCCTTGTGCGATAGATTTGGCAAGACCTTTTCATCTTGTGACACACCTGTTCCACGAGTTTCCACTGGGAGATTGTCATGTCCCTAAATGACAGCAAAGTACTGACCCCTTTCCGGACTTCTTCATTCGCCAAAAAAATCTTGAGGAGTGAGAAAACTGCTGAGGTAACACAGACCACAACACTGGAGTTAAGGTAATATAAGTTTATTGACAGAAATATGCTCTTGTTATTCCTGTTGGTTTCACCAATAAGCGTCCTGGAAAAGGAGTTGGGGGGGGGGGGGAGGAGGGTTGATCTCCCGTAAGGCTCGTTTGTGATGCATCTTCAAATCTGATGTTCTTTTCTGATAAATCACACAATACACGAGTACAATATCGAGGACTTCTTCTCATTCATGTTGCCTTTATGTCTAACCTGTCACTATTTGACAATGAATAAACATCATTTTGAACCCATTGCATTTTCTGTTGATTGCGTTAAGGTTAGAATAAACAGATGTAAACTACAACAACGACCAAAGAAATCATAATGTCCCGTGTATATCTTTGTCCGTTTGTTTCTTTTTCTACATCATTCTAGCAGTGTCCTGATTTGAATGGTATAAAGAAGTAAAATCACCGGATACCGGTATCATCTGCCCTGCACAATGATTTCAATTGAAAGACATCGAAATAATGTCTCTGTGCAGGAGGCAGAAAAATCAATACGAGACAGGCAAAACTGCCATCGAAAGGAGAAATCTGCCCTACAGATCTCCGACCAAAAGTTGTTTCCTTGAAAATTTCCGTTCGAAGAAAATCTTGATCTATATTTGTAATCAGATTTTTTTCTTTTTTTTTTTTTTTTCACAGTGAACAGAATACAGATTTTTTTTGTTGGGGGGGGGGGGGGAAACGGATGTCCTTATTTTCTTGCCATATGGTGGAAAGTTATTTTTGAATAAATGAGGAATTACATGTCTGTTTTGTTTGTGTTGGGACATCAGCACGATCGCGGCTACATTGTGCCAAACACGATAAGATATTACTATGTATACACGTAAAAAAAAAAAAAAAAGGCGGATCAAATAATTGAAGTATACATAAAGTATATTACTGTATGGACAATACACTTTACGAATTGTGAAGGTAAAATATTATGAAAGGGAAGCGGGCGTTTTGTCAAAGGATGTGAGTGCGGTAACCGGAGCCGATGAATTAAATAGTACTCGCCATTATTGTTGTCTGGGCCCCTGTGCCTCTAGTTCTATCAATGTTTTGTGTATTCTGCAATGATGGGATGATACAGTTCGACGGTGTCTAGAGTTTGAGTCAAAATTAAATAATGTAATTTGTTGCAGTATGACTTTTGTTGTTGTTGTTTAAATAGAATCAGTGCGTTGTAAGGGAGGGACAGGGGAGGGGATTCGCATTACTTGGCATCCGCATCACTGCACCAACGTCAACCACATTTTTAATTGCTTTAAGTCATATACTCTACTCTGGATATGAAGCAATTAAAATCGGCGGGTCTTGGTTCAAATTGGTACAGTCTGATATGATGCGCTTTCTAACGCATTGGCTCTATATAATGTAAATAATCGTAATATTTTCCGATCCAGTCCTACAAATTAAAGTAATATATTATATAGATTATTTATTAAGTCACATGATAAGCTTACGTGCCATAAAACCTCAGTGAAATAATAGAATTATCTCAAAACAAATTGTACGCAAAAGTAATTTACGCAGACATGTGGGTTTGGGAAATCATCAATTTCCGTGTACAGCCAAGATCCGAAATCTATCAGAAAATTATGGCAACCCCCCCCCCCCCTTACTTTTCCGCCCGTGATTCCTCTGAAAATACATATCAACATTCTGTACCTGAGGTCTGTACTATGGGACGAAATATGGAGGAAGTCTTATATCAACATTCTTTTCCATAGAAGTTTATTAAAGAGAGGAGCCACTCACATTCTCACTGGCTGGCTTGCGCCGAGTGGCCCACTTGACCATATCCTTCCCTCCCCCCCCCCCAACCCTTCCGACCTTCTCCCATTTCCCCTTCTAATGTCTATGCAATTTGAGAAGCCTGTGTATCAAGGATTTTTCTCCCTGTATCGTGGTTTAAAGACAGAAATCTGTTTATACAGCTTTGCCTGAAAAGCATTTTTATGTTTCAGACACTCTTTGTTTGTATTTGCCTCTGTGCTTGAATACTTATATGCTGTAGATACGTGTGGGAAAAACAAAAACGGGTAATATTTAACTGCAGAATAATTAAAGTATTTCATCTTGATAGCGGTGTCTCTGCCGTTCTAATCTGTCTAGGATCATCTGAATGTACATAAGCTCACTCATGAGACTTCCAAAATCCACCTCAGCAGAAAGGACTACAACTAGATGCCACATTTAATCATTCCCAATATCCAGGTACCGATGAGTTACTAGATTTAATTCCATACGTTATATAAAAAAATGCTCCCTCTTTCCCTCTCATTCTTTACCCACCCACTTCCCCAACACCTTTGTGCTTCGAAGTAGGTATCTAACACTATCTATTTCCCTGACCAAAAAAAAAAAAAAAACTCCTAACGCCCTCCCCCCCCCCCCCTCCGCAAATCGTTCTCTGTATTTTTTTTATAAACTCATACATTTAGACATCCTTTTTTTTCTTCTTCAAACCTTTTCCATCTTCCATTGTAACCCTATAATTTGCACTGTGTATCAGTCATAAATTTATGGATGGAATCTGAATAACTTCATTCGTATCATTTTAACCATCACTCATGATCACATTAATTTTGCTCATCTTTTTAAATGCTTATTTGTACACTGGAAGGGAAAATGGGTATGCCAGATGTATATCATTATATTACCCACATCTTAATTACATTTATTCCCCTTTCAGAATCATACAGTTAAGTAGTCTCTTTGTTCTTCAATAACATACCTTTCTTTCCAGAAAAAAAAAAAAGAATTGTTTCATTTACCCGTCTTTTTTTTTTTTTTCAAGTTGCTGATTCATTGCAATATATATTGCATATGTATAAGAGGGGGGGGGGGGGGGAGGAACGGGGTGTACAAATGAATATCGTTCAAAACTTTTTGATTGTTTTGTGCAAAAGTGTGTATATGTGCGTTGCGTGTGTTTGTGTGTCATAGTGTGTCTGGTTTGTTGTTGTTGTTGTTGTTGTTGTCTTCCCTATTCGGTAAGGTCATTATGGATAACAGATAATAGCTTTTGGCTACATTGAGACTCACTTAAATCTCTTCATTTTTATAAAGTCAAGCTTTCATCTCGAGTATGGATACTTGTATCTCCAATACTTTGAGCATTTAAATGTTCCAAAAAACAGACGAGAGCAACTGCCACGACAAAAATGTGTTATTTTCCTTCTTGTGTACTTGTTTTTATTTTTGTTATTTTCTTTTCTTTTTATTTATTTCTTTATGTGTTCTCCGCTGTCATTACTGTTTTATTTTTGCTTTGCTGTTGTTGCTTTTCTAACATTTCAAAGATGCAGTTCAAGGCGTTCGTAGATCTGAGGTCAGCTTCACAATTGGACAGTAATTGCCTTTGGTATGTAAGCAAATCTGAAAATAGCAGCAGCTGCTTGAGCCGAGAATAAACTGTGAATTGCGCAGAACTAGTTTGGCTGTCTAGAGAGTGTATGTGTGATACTTTATAAAGAATAAATTACCCTGTGCTTTCTCTCAAGGGTAAATGTAAATACACAGTATTTTGTGTTTTTAACTATATTGGACTTAAGTTAACATCTCACTCCCTCTGGCAAAACCAGATTCTATATTCCAGTTCATCCTCTTTCTCTCCTTTGTACATGTACGTGTTGTCTCAAAGACTGATAATTCAAAAGAGTGACCGTAACATTTGGAGATTACCAAAACACGATACAGTCAATATTGTGGGCCATACCAGTCTGCCATGCGGGTCTAGTCTAAACAGCCTAATGTATGAATGCCATTTATGAACATGGCATAAATAAAATGGACAGTTGGGAATAGATTCAATAACACTTCAGTTTATTAGAAAGCAATCATATATATGAGAAGATACTGGTGAACTACAGAAGGCATAATCTGATAGACATACAATCTTTTTAACCTTACTGTACTTGGCCCTTTCACAGACAATGACCCCAGCTCTGTCTGTTGACTCTTAATTGACACCGCAATAGCATTAACACCAAAGTCATGTTGAAGCTTCTGCCATGAAATCAGATGTACTGGTGTATCCAAATATCGTCACATTAGTTTACAATTGTCGATTGTCCATTTCCAAACGGAAGTTTAAAAACAGTGCATCTTTAGGTCTTGTCAACGGCAGAATTTTTTTCTGAGAGTGCCTGGGTGTAGTGAATGTTTTTCAATAACCAACGTCTGTGAAAAAAAAAAATAAATAAGAGATGCAATGTAATAACTAAATAATTAATTGATGTTCAGGTCTAAATGCACTAACTTGTCAACAAGATCGATGGGACGATATGCTCTTCTGCGAGTTCCCTATCTTTTTACTCCTTGTTTGTTTCTGACATGTTTTTGAAAGTACACATTGGTAATCCTAATCATGTTCAAACTTCCAAAGATACGGACCAATAGATTTTTTTTCTTCTAGAAACAGCGCGAATTGAATGTATGTATGTATGTATGTATGTATGTATGTATGTATTATGTATGTATGTATGTATGTATGTATGTATGTATGTA
>JBCAUA010370768.1:0-18508 GCA_038406235.1 Peronia verruculata | reverse complement strand
TATCTATCTATCTATCTATCTATCTATCTATCTATCTATCTATCTATCTATCTTTCTGTCTGTCTGTCTGTCTGTCTCTTTGTCTCTCTGTCTCTCTCTCTATCTATCTGTGAGGGGATTCAGCGTTGGGAGCAGGCGAACAAAATTAAATATAATATAAGAGCAGGATTACAACGCTTATTTACCACATCCAGGCGTATAGATCATTGGTCACTCTGACCTTAGAACAGACTGTCAATCAAGATGTCACAGTGGACCTGGCCTGAACAGAGAAAGACACCACGTGACTGACTGACTGACTGACTGACTGACAGCCCATCAGATCCCGACTTCAAGCAGACAGGAACGCAAGGGAAGCAATCGGCAGTCTCGCGTCAGATTTGGCTCACCGATAGCTTCCCTTGGCTGCCTCTTGCACCGAATGACATGTACACCGCACACTCAGCCCGTCTGTCACTCAGGGATGTCGAAAGGTTACGTGAACCGAGAGATGGACAGAGCGAGGAAGATGGAAGAGATTGCTGGGCTTTTGGGTTGAATGTAGTGCTTTAACTTGATCAAAAAGTCGCTCTTCGCGTTCCTTCTACCTTTTTACTCCCCCCCCCCCCTTCTTTTTTTCAAATAGTATTTTTTTTTTCCATGAGAGGAAAAGTAGGGCAGTAGTTGTCATATTTTGAATCAAGTTACTCCATATAAACCACCTCTGTTGTTGTTGTTGTTGTTGTTGTTGTTGTTGCTGCTGTTGTTCCTGTACTTTTTTTTTCTCTTTCTTTTGTTTCTTCTTCATCTTTTTCCTCATCGTCATCTTCTTTTTCTCTCTGCTTTTCCTTTCCTTTTTCTTCTTCCTTTTCTTCTTCTTTTTCCTTTTTCTTCCTGGTCTCTTCCTTAGTGTTTTCTTCTTCTTTTCCTCCTCTTCTTTTTCTTCCACTTTTTATTGTTCTTCCTCTTCGTCCTCTTCTCCCACTTCTTCTTTTTCTTCCTCTTATTATCATTTTATCACTCCTCTTTTCATTATCCTTGTCGTTTCTGTTGTCGTCAGTGATGTTGTTTGTGCTAGTTAAACCACCAAAGACCGGCTGTTATCTCTTCCGCCCAGTGTAGAAAGTACTCACCTACCATCAGATCTGTCGGCGATACATCAAAACATCTGCACACTGCTGGACAGACATAGCTCACGAGACATCGTTATACCTGTTGGCATCATCTTTCCTTCATCATCTTCATCTGTCACCTCTAGATTTGAGCTTCAGCCTAAAACAGTTCCAGTGAGAAATCGAGCTATATAAAGTGCCTTTTTTTTTATATATATATATAATTTCCCATCCAAATTTGTTTTGTTTACTTGCTTCGTTTTTACTTTTATGTGAAGAAGCCTTGAATGGAAAGGGGAGGGAGGGAATCCTATGTTATCTTTGAAGACAACTCCTAATGGGTTCAGCCATGTCATACTGCGACTGGCATCTAACGGGTTAAACTACAACGACCTTGACCCCGAGTAATAAATTTTAGCGGTGCCCGTGCGCTTTTTTCATTTCACTTTTAGTGGTTGCAGTTCTGTCCCCTTTATTGTAACATCCGCAACTAGAAATGACAGTAATTGTGAAAGAAACTGATGTACTGTGGGATAATCACACTGCCCTCACTGCCATAAATCTGATATACCTGAAGTACAGAACACTGATATACCTAATTTTCATACCTTTATAAATTATTTGTCTGCCAAGTTCTTTACTCTGTGAGTTTTGTAGACGACACCATCTTTTGCGTCCGTGTTATGTTATGAAGCGATGTTGTCTGGGCTTCCAGAGATAACTGGATAAACTGGCAAAGTCTGAGGCGGATACAATCATATCTATATTTTATGTCAGTGGCAGGTAATGAGGTTTTCACTGGCGAAGACTTTCTTAACTGTTTAAGTAGTAGCTACAAGAGAAAAGCCAGAAGAACTTACAGTATGTTAAAATTTCTTGCCAGAAGGACCAAAGACATTCATGCTCAAAGTTCGAATCTTATGTTGCTCTGCACCAAAATTCGGGGTGGTAAAATCATCACTAACTCTATAAATCTTGTTGAATATCTAGTTATGTTTAGCATATTACTTTTGGATTTGCATTCTTTACCCAAAAAAAAAAAAAAAAATCATAAATATGTAAAGAAATAACACTGAAATAATTCTTAAAAAGAACGCAAATGATTCGAAAGTCGCTCCGGACGATCGCGAGTTAGGGCCGTTTTTAACTGTTTTCCTACTCATATACCAGATTTTTTTTGAGGTTAGAAAATGCTGAATTTTCGTTTTGTGGAAAACAAATAAAATGTTTTGGTACCTCAGTCGGTAAACAGTTAAACTCGAAATCTCCTGTTGCGACTTCCGAGTCATTTGCCCTGGGCGTGAGACATACTACTTTTTTTTAAAGGTCATTCTCCCTATAGTTTATATTTGCCGTGGCATTAATTAAGGTAAATGGCCATTAAAAATATATATATATATTAATAAACAATATCCTACTGTCCATTTCTTTTATCTGACAGGTTTAAGTTTAATAGTTCGAGTTGCGCGACTATTTGGCATCAAAATTGGAATAAGTCATGTCAAAGGAAAGGTGAAAGGCGGGAGAGAGAAGACAATGTTTCTCTGTTTTTCTTTCTCTCCCTTAGCACCTCAGGTCTGAGCTGTTTAATCCTCTCTGGCTCACACAGTCTACTGACTTACTCATGGCACACAGCTCACACACATGTTTGACCTATGTCCTATCCTGTCCTATCTTATCTTCTTCTGTCTTTCTTGTACTGTCCTGTCCTGTCCTATCCTATCCTATCCTATCCTATCCTATCTATCTTATCTTCCCTATCCTCTTCTATTATATCCTATCTTGTCCTATCCTGTCCTACTCTATAAATCCTATCCTGTCCAAACCATCCCATCCTGTTCTTATTCTATTCTATTCTATCCTATCCTATCCTATCTAGTACAGCGTCACAAAAGATTCACAGCCAGCTCCTCCAAGTTTTTCCCCAGTTTTCTGATGTTCTGAAGTACTGAGTTTAGAACTAGTTGTCCTTTCACTGACGCTGTCTTCCTGTCTCTTTCTCCATTATATTATCATTATTATTATTGTTGTTTATAATAAAATGTCTTAAAACTTAAAATCTAACACGACTGTCCACCGGCAACTAATCAAACATATTAAAAAAAAAAAAAAGAATACAAGGACCTTGATATTGAACAAACTGATATCACTAGTCAAATTTTCGAAATACTTTATCATTATTATTATTATTATTATTACTATTATTATTATTATTACTATTACTATTATTATTTATTATTATGATTAGCGCTTGTCGTTGTTGTACGAACCTGGATACAGAGTTTTTCATGATAGACATGCTGCGTATTGTCTTCCACAGAGGGTGTCGAGATGAGGAGGACGAAGAAATCGTCGCTGTCGCTGAAGAGGCGGTCAAAGTCTGTGAGCGCTTCAGCCTTGGATACCATGGGCAAAGGTAAGGCATGGTGTTGTATGACTGACAGGCCTTAGGATCCTGTTGTCACTCGCTGTTGTACATCACTCATGGATATATTGATTAGCCAAGCACGAGTCTCTTATCAAGGCCATCCAATGTTAAATTCCCGATCTCCGTCCATCGGAATTTCTTCAAAGGGATGAAACTTAAGGTAAAGATGAATTGTATTTGCTCTGAAAAGGAAACTCTTTTGGCAGTTGATATACGTAATACTTTGATCACCAGGCGGGCATGGAGTAAAATTCCACGCGTAATATAAGAACTAAATACCCCCAGGAAAGGCTGCTGCAGTTTGATATGGATATCTATGAGGAAGAGCATTCATTTGTGGAACTTTCTTCTTTAACGTTTTAGCAGAACAAAGCTTCACATCTTTCGATATAGTTCTGTTGTTTATAATTGATAAGCACATGACGTCATCTTGAGTTTTGGTTAGTTTTTGGTCTACCAGGCTTTTGATATAGGATTTAGAGTAAACCCTGAGTTCTATCGATAATCTTGTTCAGAATGAGGGGAGAAAAAAGAGCTGATGAACAGAGTAGAGACAAGATAGAGCTTTGCGGCTGCTGTAACTATGTGTCCTTGGCCTTGACTGAAGGGACAATAGACACAAAAGCCTTACCTGGACGTGACACAGGCTAGTGGAATAGATTATAGGGATAGAGAGGATTGACGCGCATGACTGGGGTAAGAAGTGCTCTCACTGCGCGCCAGTCTGAAGTTTGGCCTCGTCAGAGAGAAGAGACAGACTGGACCATGGGCAGTCAGTGTCCCCATCGTCATTCCAAAAAGGCTTAAGTCACTTTGAGCTGTTTGTTAAAACGGACAACCCGATTTACGCAAAGAGGCTGACAGTATATAAGAGTGTTTGTTTGACAGAGGATGCTGAAGTTTTAAATTAACGGAAGAAAGCGGTGACTGTTAGATTCGGCCAACGCATGTAGTGTTGGTTGTGACTGGCCTCCTAACTCGATATTTGAAACAAAGAACGTGTCTCGGACTGTCGTGGAGTGACCGCGCAGCTTGGGTTTCTTTTTGCTGGGTCAGAAATCATGACTGGTAGAGAGAACAGATGAAAGAGAGAGTGAGAGAGAGAGAGAGAGAGAGAGAAAGATTACTTGTGACGAGCTGGACAAGATGCAATGATGAAGATGGCCATGCATGTCGTAATGTCTTCCCAAGGCTGAGACAGTGTAAAACACCAAGAATGTCCCCAGCCTATTATTCTCTCCCGGTACTACCCACCCCCACCCACCCCCTCCCCCACCCTCGCCCTCCCCCAGCCACAGCTATGTGCACAATTAACCACCTGCCCGGAGAGATCTGAGGGAAAAGTGACTATTGACAGTTTGATCCTTGCAATGATCTGTGTGATGCTCCAGTGAGTAGACAGCTCATGAACGATGAGTCAATGGGACGACTGGCCATGCTTTTCAGCCTTATGAAACTTTTGTCATTTTTTAAGGAGAAATCCCACAGTTTCAGGCACATGGTTGTCTGCATTAGTTTTGCTTTCTTTTCCATTGTCCTTATATTGGTGGTAGTGGTAGTGGTGATGGTGGCGCTGATCTCTCAAAGAACCACACAGATGGTCGGCAGCAAAAGTAGGTCAGACATCAGTCTGTCCGCCATCTACACTAAAAGCACCACCAAACTTTTTTTTGCTTTTGATTTTTGTGGCCATGAAAATCCAACCTGTTGCCGCTGCCCTTGACAGCCTGGCCGTTTATTTGTAATGCCCCAAAGATCAAAGGATTTATAGACCTGTGTTTTATTCCTGTCTCCTGCACTTGGGATGGAGATGAGCAGGCCGTGTTTGATGCCCACATCAAGGCAGAGAGTTATTATTAGTCCTGTAAAAATGATGGCAGTCAGTTATTCTCTTTTTGCAATGTAGAGATATTTGTCTGAAGCTATGAACTTTCGCTTTATGTCGTGTGCATTAGGAAGATTAAAACAGTTCATAAATAAACTTCTAGTCTACAATAAATTTCTGTATGTCTGGGAAGTTGTGTGGATTATAAAAGTTAATGATTACAGCTGTGAAATGAAGGTTGTTTTAGTATGAGTAATACTGTCAGTAGTAGATGCAGTCTAAATGAGAGAGAAAAAATCTTAATTTGCATGTGTGGTCAGACCAGAAGTTTTGCGTTACAATAATTTTATGAGATCATCTGCTACAGTCACATCCTTAAATTAACTGCTTCTTACACAACTCCTTACCACCTAAAGCTAAACGAGACAAATTTCTAGCAGCCAATGACAGATGACACTGTTGTATTTCAGATGGCGGCCCAGTAGGCCTGGTCTTTGGGTTGCCGCTCATCAAGTGCATCATGAACGATCGCGAGTTGGAGAAGAAGCGGCGGAGGGCGGCGGCCGCTGCAGGCTCACCCACCTCCATGAAGATGCGGAATGATAGTAGCGAGAACCTGCTGCCCTCGCGCGGTACCAGAAAGTCCAGCAGTTCCTCGCAAGGTTCTCTGGACAACAACATCACGACACCACCACACCCACACGATATCCTGGCCGTACCCTCTCACAAGGTGAGTGCTTGGGCCAGTTAGATATGACATTTTACAGGTAGAGCTTAAATTTTGCCCTGCTAGATATCATATGAGGCGGCATTTTTCAGGTAATAAGCAATTTCTTGGATATCAATACTAAAAACTAGATATTTCATTCCTTAGACTTGTCAGTAACAAAGGCGCTATGTTCGACTTGACTAGTAAGATAATCGCAACAGCCGTTTAGATAATTCATTAACACAAGATACAAGTTAAAATCTCCTTAGTGCTAATTGTCATCAATTGCATCATTCCAGTGAAAAGAATAATGACGAGTTATTTTGCACTTTGCCTCAGACATAATTCCTTGAACCATTACTATTAGTGCTGTCTCATACTTTGCTCTGATCTCATTGGATTGCAGACCAGTGTAAGTGGTTCAGCATACAGATATGAAATAGAACCAAGTTTTCTTAACGAATCTCGCTTGGTGATATCATGTGACCAGGAACATATCATTTTAAGTTAAGCACCTACATTATTGATAAGTTTAATACTTCATACTTTTGATAGAAATTTGATAAATACAGCAATATTGATCTCACAGTCTTCTTGTATCAATTCTAGAAGTCCATGCAATAGTTTGAATTTTCATTCATAGCAAAGATGAGCGAAAGAAAAAGGTGGGAGAGAATAGCAAGTGCATAAAACCATGAAAATCATGAAAGTGTCCAAAGTGGATGAGTCTAATTTAAAGTCATAGCTCATGATACAAAGTTTTAAATAATAGCCCCCAAAATCCGTCTTTGAATAATCTGATCATGTAATCAATTTGCACCCGTATTGAAGATTTATCTAGCATAATTTGAAATAATGTACACTATCCATTAGTTTTCAATCATGATATTATCTATAATCTGCCTTCACCTGCTATCACTGACCATACTCATATCAAACTTTGTTAACATAATGAGTGATCTCTGTTAACTGTTAATTTTATCTTAACCCTCCAGAGAGCGGCCAGCTCTGACAGTCTATCGGAGTCCGAGTCCAGTCGGAACACCAGCTCAAGTCTGATAGACGCACTGTCACTATCAACCTCCAACCCACCCTCGCGATTCAGCAGCCTCGCTATGGACAACAGCTATCTGGCTAACCAGGGTGAAGCTCAGGTGCCATACATTGTCAAAGCCTGTTTCAAACACATCGAAACCTATGGTAAGAAATATAACAAAATGTCAGAAATTCTGTAAAATTAATAGTGAACCATCGTAGTTTTTGAAATTTTAAGAAAAACTTATTCACAGAAAGTTCTAAAGATTAATATAGTATCAAGCATTGCTAGATCTTTCAACTTTCATGTGAAGTAAAAATTAAATGTCTCTTGGAATTATTTTCAGCCAGCTGTGAAATGTTTGTTCATAATGAATTAAGAATTATTTTTAAATCAGGTTTCTGTTTTACAATTATCCGCTTCGTTATCCTGACCTAGGAGTTTCTCTAACAGCCTCACATATTTTTATCTATTTTTTTTTTAAGGGTTTTGCTTAGCAGAATAAGCATGTCTTTTTATTTTCTAACATGAATCCAGGGAATTTCAAACACCAGACTTTTCCCTTTTGCTTTCAGTTTACTTTTGAAAATATTTCTCCTCCCAGATTGATGTGTAATAAATATGATGTGTCATTCGGGAGAAAAGCCAATAATTTATGTTTTTTAATGTCTTGATTTGGGCAGGTTTGCACACGTTGGGCGTTTTTCGAGTTGGATGCTCCAAGAAAAGAGTAAAACAGGTAAGAACAGGGGCTGGAACAACTGCACTCTCTAACACCAAGTGATCATTATTACTCTCTAAAAATGATGCAACCACTTCAATTTTTAAGTTTTCACGAATGAAAATAATAGGAGTAGGTGGTATGTCATGGTTACAGATAATGATTTAGTTATCAGTCTCTTCTAAAATATTGAAAAAAATCTTTTAACTCTAAAAGTGGCAGATTGAAATTACTTTTTCAATTTTTTTTAAATTTATATATTGAGCTGTGTTGCAGAAATGACATAATATGCATAAGGAGATATAGGATTACCTCAGTTTGAATTGTTTGGAATGGAATTCAAGCACTCAGACTGCATTGATCTTTGGCACTTGAAGGATTAATGGACATGTTTTTTCCTGCATTGCATTCACATGACAATGGTCGGCTTTCTAGGTCGGCTGTTTCCATGTATGTGGAAAAGTTTGAATGGGTTCCTGCCTGGGTGATAACCAAAACTTCAACTGATCAGATCACTGTTTTATCTATTCACAAATATTAATCGGTTTTCTGAAAATCAACATTACTTGCCCACCCTGGTACCTCCGTTTGTTGTTTATTTTATCTTTTTTGAGAAATTCCAGAGAAATCAATACTGGCACAACTAGTATGACTGATAATATTATTATGATTATATTATAATAACAAAGTTAATGTTCATCCTCTTTTCTCCAACAGTTGCGAGAGGAGTTTGACACAGGGAAAGATGTGAAACTGACAGAAGAGCATCATCCTCATGATGTGGGTGCCCTACTGAAGGAATATTTCAGAGATCTGCCGGAACCTTTGTTCACAAGAGAGCTGTACCTTCCATTCCTTCACGCTGAAAGTGAGTCCATGTTCTCCACTCATTTCATAGTGGTACCAAAGTACTATCGATAGCCTCTTTTTTAAATGTCATCGTCATGATCAGTATTTACCGTAGGACTGATTGTACTATGTGCGACAGATGTCTTTGTTCACAGAGTTTTGGATCAGGATTAAAGGTGTATAAATTCAGTTTAATATTGCCCCAGACTTTCTTAGATTACACCTAGCGATGTTGGCACCTTCTCTATGTGGACTTGGACATCTTAATTTGAGTATGAAAAACTTTTTGCACTCCAGTTTTGTTATTTGTTAGTTTTTTTTTATATGTTACAATGAGCTGTTAATTCCAACGATTCTACCATTTTCTTGGATTTCCCATTTTTATTTTTATTTCAATTTTCTTTGATCATCAGACTTTTTGACAAAGGTTAGATTTATTGTAAACTCATTTATACAAATTATGAAGTAAGATCATTTTTCCCTTTTTTGTAGAATGTGTATGTTAGGCCTACTGTACATCAGCCTCTGCATTTTTTGTTGATATGTAAATATTGTGCTGAAATGGGACAGAGTGAAAGAAAATAGGAAAGAAACACAAGAGGGAGAATTGCGAAGGATTTGTGGTTCACCATAGATCTGAAGGTTGATGATTATGATGATGATGATAATGATATGTGTGAGGAATATTATACGGCTGTCATGTTTTTATCACAGGAATGAAGGACAAGAAGCACTGGGCGAAAAGTTTGTTGATCTCTATGTTGCCTGTAGCTAACAGAGACACGCTGTGGGCATTGCTGCGGTTCCTGGCCACGGTCAGCCAACATGCGCCTGACCAGAGGGATGAGAAAGGCAACACGGTAAGATGACTCATTTCCACTTGCATAAGAGAGAATTGAAAGTGAAGAAACTTTAGCGCCTAGAGTGGGTCAGGAAATACATTGTAATTAATAGCATCATAATGCTGAAAGATCCAGGAAACTTTTTTCGTGTTTTATAACAAAACATTAAAGTACAAATTTCTAAGATCATCCATGGTAAAAAGATGGTAAAAAGCAGAAAAATAAGAGTGAAACTGAATCAACATTTATGCTTACTGTTGGATGAAATCATTGTTTCAGTGATATTCTCAAATTTGCGTCAGATTTTTATCACTTAGAGAAATTCACTTGATCAGATGATCTCTGTGTTCAGAGTCTGAAGTTTAGCTCAACTGATTGAAATACAAGGATGTGGTTGTGCCACAGATGGTAAAGCGATGCTAACATGTGCTAATAGAGCTCTGAGTGAAAGGAGAAAAAGTTGGGTAGGAAATTTTCAGGAAATACCTGGCTGTAACCAAGATCGTGCCTCTAATTTTATGTAATATTCTTCAGTTAGGCATTGTCATTTGTACATAACAAACAGTGGAAGATTTAGTCTTGAAAGATGCTGAAGGAACAGGAGAGCCAGCATAAGTATTTGTCACTACATCACCAACATAGAGGACAGACTATTAAAGCTTATGTATAAAGAAGTAAAGCCATAGTAAAAACAGTTGAAATGTATTTTCTTGTTAACTTTTTCAGTGTTACTGATTCAGATTGTTTCTCTAATCGACTTCTTTATTACTCATGTCTTTGTATATTTATATTATTCTCTCCAGATACCTGGCAACAAAATGGATGCCCACAATCTGGCAACCCTCTTTGGTCCAAACATCCTCCATCGTACCAGAGCCGCCAGTGACAAAGAGTTAATGTCGGAGTCAGCCGAGCGAGTGGAGCAAAGCAAAGAAGTTATTGAAGTGGTTAAAGACATGATTGATAACCATCATGAACTGTTTGAGGTACAAAGTTTTGTCTTTCATATTCAATCAAGAAAGTCCCATTCTACCCTTACATTGCACTGTATATTTGCCAATAAGTAATCCAGTTGCACCCAAGATAGTTTCTTTTTTTTTTTTTCTTTTTTTTTGAATGTTGGCTGTGGATCTTGATATATGACTGTGTGTTTCTGCATCAGCTGGGATTGATAAATTAGATTAAAATGTATTGGAAAACAAACCTGTCAAAAAAATTAATTCTTTTCTGTAGAAGATCCTTATATCTAGGTATGTCTTACATCAAAGATATTGAACTTCTATTTATAGACATATGTACTGCATTAAGGATACTGAGTGGAGATTGTTTCATTTTGAACAAAAGAGAGAATTTTGCATTATGCTATTTCAGTATAAAATGAAATTGAACGAACAGAAATATGTTATCAAGAAAAGCATAATAAAAAGTCTATATGTGGTAACAACATGTATGTAAGTGATATAGATTTAGTAGCTGTCTTGGGATCATGAAGAAACATAAGTAAACAACACTTGTGGTATTGTCTGATATGTGGAGCAAGAATTGCTGTGAGATGACCGTTACCATATCTCAGATTTTGCAGTGAGCAAATGATACATGTAGTGGGGAGGCGCTGCCAGTCAAGGGACGTAAACAGAACAATTCATGGTGGAGTGGAAGAAATATAGTAAAGGGAAACAATCACAACTTTTTTCGCTCGTCTTGTTCCTAGTTTTCATGTTTCCCTTGTGTCTTTCCATAGTTTATATGTTCTGTAGTTTGTTTGTTTCGTTTGAAGCTTTTGTTAACCATGTTTTGTTGGTTGTTTTCCTGTTACAGATTCCTGGCAGCCTGAGAGACGACGTTCTGAGATTATTGATAGAATCTGATCAGGAGACGGCAGATAAAATACTGAAACATCTGGCCAACCAGCATCAGTAAGTGGCTTTTTATCCTTTACAGTCTTGTTACTCATTTAATTATACAGAATTCACTCAGATAATCAATCTCGGCATTTTTGATCAAACATTTATGACATCATAACCAATAATCCATTTTTCATTAGATCAGCCAAACTATTTCTCTTAATTAGATAGACACATGACATACACGGTAACAAACATTATTAATGAGTAATAACACTCAATCTCTTTTATCTAACATTTGCTTGTTGGGAAATTGTTTAAAAATTCATAAAATAGTGAAACCTTTGACAGCGATTTGTCGTAAATAAAAGAGCAAAACAGATTTTTTTTTTCCTTTTTTTGTGGTGCTTGTTGATACGTCATATGCATAATGAAGGGAAGTAATTTGACAGACTGAGAAAGTGGTTCCTTCCTTTGTTGATGTTCCGCAGATTTAAATGATATCTGCTCAAATGAGAAGTTGTCAATACAATTTATCGTCATGTCCTGCTTTATCTCAGATTTATTTAACATGAAATGCATTCCCAAATCTAAAAGAACAAATTTTAATTGTCCATTTTTCTCCAGGATTGAAGTGGACCCAGAGTCAATGTCCAGTGTGTTTGAGGACAGCACCAACAGCCCAATGCTTTATCACTCGGTCAACAGTGACGCTGACTTGTTAGCGTATTCTCGCCGACAGACTACCACATCTCATCGTCCACTGCGAGTGACGAAGAGTGCAGACGATAGCCTCGACTCACCTCTTCCAAAATCTCGAGCCACTCATTTATCAGAATCTCAAGCTTTCTCACCAACCTCCAAAGACAATCAGAATGCCGTTGCACCCTCCAAACCCGCACCTCCTGCTCAGCCTCGATTTGATCTAGGTCATAGTTATCCAAGTCCATTGCCTACCCGGGTCCCCATCCTAAGGGTGTCACAAGACTCGTCCAGTCCAGAAGTTTTGCTGCGTGTGAGATCTGAAGCCAGCAGTCTCGAGCGGCCTTACTCCGAAGGCTTCAGTCAAAATTTGAACATTCCACGTCCACTGTACCTCCGGGAAAACAGCAGTTCCAGCATCAGCAGTGGTCTTTCGTCATCTGTGAACAGTCATGGTGGTTCGGACAATGGCCACTCGGGTCACTGGATACTCCCGACACCACCAGCTTCCAGAGGATCATCGCCCAAGCCCTTTTTCCGATCCGCTTCATCATCATCAACATTGATAGCCTCACCGTCCCCACCAAGGTTAAATCACTCACGTTCACAAGATGATGATTTTGAAAACAGCCCACCTGTTGGTTCGGCCGAGTGGGAGAGAGAGAGATGGAGACATTGGGAGAAAATTGCCGCACAGAAAAAGAACTCTGAGGCTGAGCAGGAAACATTGGTATAATACGTGTACATTTGTATATTATGTTATGTTGAATTCTGCAATACGTATATTATACTGTATGGTAAAGATTTAACTAAAGTATTTGATCTTATTGTTTTAGCATCATTATGCTCAAAATGTGAACCATCCTATAATATTTTCTTCTGTATTGCATTTCTCTGGCTTTTCCTCACATTTGAAGGTCTTTCTAATGTCCAGAACATCTTTGAATGATCAGAGTTATCCTTTCAAGGGTGAACTTCTTTTTTTCGCGATGAATGATACAAGAGGGCAGGATCAGCAACCTTAGATGATGTTTGGTTAAAAATGAAAAGTCAAATCCTGTGGTGCCACGGAACAGCATACATTCAAACTTTTCAGACCATCAAATTATTCTTGAAATTGTTTTGTTGTTGTTGTTGTTGTTGTTGTTGTTATTGTTGTTGTTGTTGTTGTTGTTGATGTTGTTGTTGTTGTTGTCACTGTTTAATTACCTGACAATCAGCACTTTGTTTACTTTTGCCCAGAGATAGTTTACATGGTTGGTACAAATCATTTTCACGAAGACAACATTTTTGTTGCTGCCTAAAATCGAAGATAAATAATCCTCCCATCATTCATGAGAAGGTTTTTGCAATATGTTTTTCCCCCTGGAAAGATTTAGGAAATGCCTTTAAAACTATCTAATTTAATTTTGAAAGTCAACAGTCAAACACTGTTCATTTATTCATTCACAACTGGTTGACATACTAATCACTTATACTGTCAGAGCTGAAGTTGTCATCATGTTATTTATCTTTTTTTACCGTAATTTTCTTTAGTAATATATATTTTGACAGCCTGTTTATCCCCATGAAATTTATCACTTCATAGTTCTGTTTTTGTCCACACTCTTTTGCAAACAAAACTCATGTGCAATTTAGATGACGGTTAGCTTTTCAGATGCTTTGTATTATAAATACTATATTGATTTATTATATACATATATCCATATTAATTTCACTTTGTAAATTACAACTATGCATTTTATACGGATGTTATCAGTGGATACCAGAATAAATTAGTTTATAGGAATAAACAACGAAACAGCTGATTGTAATAAGATTACTATTTTTTTTTTTTTTTTTATACAGACTGTACTTTGTTTCTATTCAAAATTTTCAGGCATGAGGGAACATTATGGGAATACTCAGAAAGAGGATAATCTCATTCTCTGAATGGCGAGCTTGCTTAGAAAGAATTTTGACTACTGAAAATTCTGCTCGGCGTATTTTGAATTTCCATAGAATGCAGTGCAGATTGTTCAGAGAATGTCTATAATTTGTACAGTGTTAATTGTAAGTCTGAATTTGTTTAATGGCAAAGATAGAAATGTGTGCTTCCAAACACAGTGGACCTCACTTTGCAAGCAATGATATTTGATGATCGATTCTAGCATGCAGCATTACATATTTAACTTGTGGGCCCTCAATCTGCTAGGGTCTTTTCACTGTTGGAATCAAAATGTACATATGTTTATATACATGCTATATAAGCTTGTTATTCTTTTCATATTGGTTTATTTGAAGACTTTTATAAGTGTCACAAAATCGCTTAGTTTGGTTGAAAGTTTTGTGTTTTTTTACAAATAATACGCAAATTCAGACGTAAGTTCCTCATCACTTTTTTGTTTTTATTTTTTTCTTCCTGCTGTGTTCTGTGTCACTTTTCTATTTAGAATGAAATTTATATTTTTGTTACATTTCCCGGTTTTATATGTTACATTTGATCAGAGATCTGATGAAGTGAATGAAGATTTTACAAAGAGGTTTTCATTAAATGTTCATTTGGTCAAAAGAATTTTTTGTGTGTGAAATATGAATTTTTGGACATTTTTACTCAGACATCTGCCCAAACTGATAAAATTACACCTTCAGATACAAAAATTTACGACAGTATGAAAAGGACCTGAGATCTTTCAAAGTAAAGTAGGTCACTGCCATTTAAAATTTTTCTACATGTAAAAAAAAAAAAAGAAAAGAAAACAGTGACTCACATACAGAGAATATTACTGTTTTCATTCAATATATGTTTTGCATGGCCTACTTAATCTACAGATATGTTCACATAGTTAAGTCTGCCAATATTCTTTATCTACGCAAGAGAAAAGTGACAGTTTTCCCCCTTTAGTATCATGCCAGTTTTTCTGTCATAATTCCACCAGGTTTGACTTGCCCATTAGCCCTTCATGAGCCAACTTTTTCTGCAAAGAATTCCTTATTTTGAAATCTTTCATAGTCTTTTGGCAAAGAAAACAGGAAACAATTTAGATTGATTCTCTTCAATTATTGTGGTATTTGATGAGATCATAAAACTCGAAACTGCCGTGGTAAGACCTCATGCAGGAATAATGGCGTCACTTCTATTATCCTCAATGCAGAGAAGAACAAACTACATGTGTAGCTGGAGTTTTTTTTGCATTTCTTACTCTGGAAGTTTGAAGAAAATAAAAATAGAGTGCATTTATTTCATGCTTATGCCCATAAAGTATGAGCTCTAAGCGCTTTACAATCTATTATTACCCCGACAGACCCAGAGAAGACACTCATAAATGTTCTTGGCTTCATGGGAAGCATACAAGGCGGCTGCCTGTTAGGCGCTTAAATCCTTATCAGTCTAACAATATCAATCACTGTCTATAGTCAGGTACCCATGTAAATCTGAAACAAGTCAGGAAATGGGTGTAAATTGTCTTTCCCAAGGACGAAATGTCGGGGACCACTCAGGATTGGAACCTGGAACTTTAGATCCCAGTGCGATGGCCCAACTGCTTGGCCTCTGACACCACAGAAAGAAGAGACAAACATCACCAGGAATCCTGGAGCTTTTTAAGAGCATGGATCACTGAAAATTAATCAAAGGAACACCAAGGGAAATAATGTACCAAAAATGAAAAGTTCTACCAATATCATAAGAGATATTCCTTCCTCTGTATTACTGTTACTATTTTTAGGTTAGGGCTATTGCAGTCACGTGGCTACAATACACCAAAAGTCTATTGGGGCCATAAAATGGGCTCATAATTTGATTAAACATATGCGAAGAATCTGGTAGAAAAACCAGATAAGTCACATTTTTATGAAAAATGAGTTATTGCTCTGGCATTATAAAGCACATCGCTAAGATTTGTTAACCAGACCAATAATTCGGAAAAACCAGGTAAATTCTGCTAAAAAGAGAGCTTTTTGAAAAGGGTATTCAGTGAAAAACTATAGACTTCTAAACTTTAATTTGTTGTTCTCCCTTTGTCGAGAATGTGATTTATCTGGTTTACCGCTGGAATCTTCACAAATAACTCGGTTGACTTGTGACCAGTGTTCACCACACATCTTAATAGCAACCAGATGAATCTGGCCAAAAATGCTGACCTAGATTGAACCCAAAACAAACTTTCCACATGGTCAGAATACAGAATAGTCACTCTGTTAGTATTACTGCGATGCTGCTAGGATTGTTTGAATTTATCGATATATTTCTATTTCAAGATGACTTTACACAAGACAGATTGTGTAATCTCATTTCTTTGATTTTTCTGTGAGTTGTAGATTTCTCTGTCACTGTTATGACTTCCCCTCTCTCATGCATATCAGCTTGTGCCGCTTGTTTTTGTAATTTGAAGCAAAATATTTTATTGGACATAATTTTCCTAGCAATTTCCCTGTGTGGTGATACACGGTGATTTCAAGCTGATGAACTGTCCTGATCATAATAAAGATGATGTAATTCTTTATACCCATCAGTGTTTGTATCTGTTATTTTTATCTCAGTTGTTTGTCTTTGTCATGTAACTTGTAGGAGACGCAGTCTGTCTGTTCTTGCCGGCATGAAGAAAGTGATCCCTGTTATGTATCTTTCTCCCTTTCTTCCTTTCTTTCTTTTCTTTCTTTCTTTCTTTCTTTCAATTTTCTCTTTCTTTCTTTCTTTCTTTCTTTCTTTCTTTCTCTCTTTCTTCCTCTCTTTCTTTCTTTCTTTCTTTCTTTCTTTCTTTCTTTCTCTCTTTCTTTCTTTCTTTCTTTCTTTCCTTCTTTCTTTCTTTTCTTCTTTCTTTCTTTCTTTCTTTCTTTCTTTCTTCTGTTTTCCTTTTGTTCTTTTTCTTTTCTGACAAAGTAAACCTCATTTATTTGCCAAAATTGTACAAAGACTGTTATAATACATGTAGTATAAGTTTCCAAAGTGGTCTCTGAACCTGACCGGGCGGCTTCCTCTTATCATTTAACCCTAGGAGTGTCAAGAGAAACTCTAGGGTATCAAACTCCCTCGTGTGACAACAACATCAGTTTTTGAGAAAAAGGCAGTTTGTGCTTATAGATATTTCTGTTTCTGCTCTTCACTGCCTGATACTTGGAGAAAAATTCTTGTGTTAACTCTTAGTATGATCAATGGGCCTGAAACCATAACGGCCCCTTGACACTTTTAGGTTAAAATTCATTGTAGAAACAAGACCCATTACCATCGATAACCGGGGCAATATTTCCAGCGGATATTCCTGTTTAAACACCGCAACATTTCTCATAAACATTTGCCCCTTCTGCTTTTCAGACTGCGAAAACTGCCCAGCCATTTCGAAACATTGTTTTATGGATCTCATGACGGTTATTGCAAATACCGAGAGAAACTGATTTGTCCGATCATTCGATTGAGTTTCTCCAAAATTGAGATAGTTTTTTTTCTCTCTCTCTCTCTCTCTCTCTCTCTCTCTCTCTTACGAACAAATCGGATCTTTCCAACGTACTTTTTAAATATCTAATTAATGAAGTAGTTAAAACAAACAAACAAACAAACAAACAACAATAAAGACCATTCATAAACAGCTACATGCAAATGTTATCTCGTTGCAGATCACAACAGGTTCATAAATCTGCTAATTTTATTCACTCTTTCTCTCAACCTTTCTTTCTCTCTGTTCCTCTCTATCTCTCACCCCCCCCCCCCCCCCCGGTCCCGTGACTGTGATAGATATACCAGTTATCTATTACAGATTTTGATTATCATACGAGTATCATGTACATAGCGCCTTAAACAATAAAGAAATATCAGCTCAGCAACTCTGTATCCATTTGTTGGCCCAATAGAATGGTAGATATATATATATATATATATATATATATTATAAAATTGTAAGAAAACCCTCAATAGACTTATAGACTCGAAAACTGCTGAACGGATCCATTTGAAATTTGGCACACAACATGGTTGTATATGGATCTGTGTCTCTATGTACAAAAAGCCGAAAAATGCTTATTACCTTCGGCGTTATTTTAAACATGCGATAATAATCGAATAATAAACCCGCAAGGCTGCTTGATCCGAAATGTACGTTCGATAGTATGATGCATTCAAAACACATTTTCTTTTAGCAAAATTCAGTTTAATCAACCAAAATATCGACATCGAGGTGCGCACGCTTTGCCATAATTACTTTTATGAAGTCGCAAGGCTATATGTAAAAAAAAATCTGCCACGGAGGCTGTGGGTTCTCTTCTAGTATAATATATATTATATGAAGCACTGTTTCAAGAAAATCAGCCTATTTAACATTTTTTTTTTCTCTCTGTCACCCATACCCTCTGTTATTTCTTTCCTCTTGCTCATCTTCTTCTTTTCTTCTTCGTCTTCTTCGTCTTCATCTTTTTCTTTCTTTCTTTCATTCTTTCTTTCTTTCTTTCTTTCTTTCTTTCTTTCTTTCTTTCTTTCTTTCTTTCTTTCT
>JBCAUA010370657.1:0-18509 GCA_038406235.1 Peronia verruculata | reverse complement strand
TAATCATTCTCGCGAGACCAGAAGGGGATTACCCTAGGTTCGGGAAAAACGGCGGCGCGGACTTCGCAGCACAGACAATATGTAGATCTAGATCTAAGCTCAGGAGATTCAACTTTAGTCACCTGAAGTTAGATTAGAAGTGGGGCTAACTTAGAAGTTGGGATCTAGATCTATCATGGATTTTAATTGGATTCCATATTATTATTAGATGGATCTTCTCATATTCTAGTTAAATAGAGCTAAAAAAAATTTAAAAAATTGGAAAGTAATTTTGATGCATAATGATGATATACGTGTGCAAAGCTATGATATAATGTGTGGAACAACCTAATCTAGATCTAGATCTAACTTTAATTTTTTTTTTTTTGTTTGTTCATTGTGTTCACAGCTAACAAAATATGGGAAAGGAGAAGCCTGGCTTCCTTACTCCCAAGGCAATCGCCAATCGCATAAAAGCGAAAGGGCTTCAAAAGTTGAGATGGTATTGTCAGATGTGTCAAAAACAGTGTCGAGATGAGGTAAGAGTGCTGCTATCACTTTCTCATTTTAAAAAATTTCTAATTTCTCTTGAAGTTTTAGAATCTCATCAAGTTGATTTGAAGATAATGTGAAACTGATGAAATGTACCTATAACTCATAGTATTAACAGTTAACAAATATTTTAAGTTAAATGGGTGCTTTTACTTTTGTTATCAAGTAGATATTTTTTTTTATTCCGTTATTATTCTCTCACAGAAATTTATATGTAATTGATATGGGGAATGTCTGATCCAATAAGTAGCCTATTGTTAATTCATGAGCAGGGTTCCTAGATATTTGCACTGTACTTGCTGTTTTGATGATCCATTTCAAAAATGATTGTTGGTCTTGGAAATGAAATAGTACATTTGTTTCATGATTTTAAGATGTAATGTAAGTACTGTAACATAGAATTCATCTATCTTTGTTTCTGCGGTTTTGAAAATTTATGGAATAATATTTAAAATATCATAGTATTGCAAGGGGACTTCTGACCAACCCTATTATTTCCCTTTGCCAGACACAAAATTAATGGTATTGAGCAAAGAGTGTAAAGGAGACAATAATCAATTTACCTGATGTCATTGATGACCAAAAAATTTGATGGATTATAATAGTAAGAAGAAAACATTTTCTTTATTTCATAATCGTTTACAAATTTTCAGTGTACGTCCTAAGCTTTATCGTACAAAAGTGATTTTTTTTTTCTTCTTTGCTATGCTTGTTCAACATCTCTTGTGTCTGACAAATGGGATTAGTAGGTTGGTCACAAAACTCCCATTGACCACATTTAGGTGAATACTGTGGATATTTTAGCATTTGAAAGATTTTTATCGTCTTTATAAGTCTCAAAACAAGTAAGTCCGCAGAGGTGAATTTTACAGTAGAGACAAAAAAATGAATAAATCGAAGTGAAATCATGAATCGCACATTTAGTCCACGTGACAAAAAGTGTAACTGTCATTGGTTCCATGGATTTGATATTTATAGAGGTGGAGGAAACCCATTCTAGTTAAATAAAGCCAAAAAACATTATGACCCAGTTTCCCGGACTTGCGTGTTTAGAGACTTACAGAGACGTTATGTCAATCAAATACATGCACCCCTGTCAAAATGAAACTGGTGATTAGAATAACCATTTTTTAAATTTTTTTACAGAATGGCTTCAAATGTCACTTGACATCAGAATCTCACCAACGGCAGCTGCTTTTGTTTGCTGAAAATCCAGACAAACATATTGATGAATTTTCTAAGTAAGTTTGTAACATATTTAGCATGTTTTGTGGACTCTCTTTCTTCACAACAGATAGAAAGCTTCATACACTATGGCACAGGAAGATACTTTGCTTGTACATACTAAAACCATCAAAATGAAGGTTGTTCAAATAGATATCGTGTATTCTTCAGAGATCAAGTTCATTCATGACAGTCTTTTTTTTCTTGATTGTGGTAAAGTAACTGCTACTGAATGAGATGTTTTCGGCAAATCAAACTAGATCATGCTTATTCCTTCAACTTGAAAACCACACTATCATCCTCAAAATATGGAGAAAATCAGAAATTAAGATCTGACAAAAGTTCAAAGTATGGAACTAATAGTAAGTAGAATAGAAGGGAGATTTAGACAAAAACAACAAGAACAATAAACCAATGAGAGATCATTTTGACCAGCCCTATATATTACTTTTTTTTTTGTCAGACCCGAGAAAAAGGTATTGAACATATATTGTGGAAAAGAGAAAAACAATTTTGTGTTCTTTTTATGAAAAATTCATAATGAAAATATTTCTTTCTTTTTTTTCTTATTTAGTAATTTATTTATTTAAATTTTTTTTTGGGGGGGGTGATCAGTCTTTCATATGACAAGCAGTGAAATTATTCTTTTTCTTTACACTGCTTGTTCAAGATCTCTGTTTGACAAGCAAAGGGAGGTAATAAAGCTGGTCAGAATGATTTCCCATTAATCAAGCAAGCACAATGCAAACCATTGGATGAGCTGATGATAGACATATTTTTAAAATTTATTTTATAGCACTAGATCAATTCCATTATCGTAACTGAAACAGCTTCTCAAACTTTATAACTGTGGCGACTTTCTGTAATTTTCCACAGAGAGTTTGAGACAGAGTACCTTGAGCTTCTGAGGCGAAGGTTTGGTACAAAGAGAGTGCATGCCAACATTGTGTACCAGGAATACATTGCCTTCAGGGAGCATGTACACATGAATTCAACACAGTGGGAGACACTCACAGATTTTGTCAAATACTTAGGAAAAGAAGGTAAAATTTTGACTTTACCATGTCTTGAAGATGATGATTGTTAAAATATATTTCATATTTTACATATATATTTTTTTTTTAGTAACAGCTTTTGAAGATCTCATTGTCACAAATTTTGTGTAAGATAAAATTAATTATATGTTCATGCATTAAAAACAATATATATCAATATTCCTTATGATTAGATTTTTATTTATTTTATACATTTTTGATATATGTGTTACATATTTACATAATTACAGTTTTTGAAGATCTCAGTATAACAAATTTTTTAAGATAAAATTAATTAATCTGTTCTTGTCTGGAAGATTTATCAGTAGTAGTCTGGCGTGGCATTATTTACATTTGCTGTGCTAAACTGGGATACATGAGTTTATAATAATAGCCATAGTCATGTATAAAACTTTGAATCTCCAACATCCCTGCATGTTCATTTACCTCTTGACCTTTGTGATTGGAGGAGATTAGTCACAGATAAAAAATAGAGTGGGATTGCAGTTTAGCAGTACTTACCTCATTAATGACTGAATTCCTCCACAGGTAAATGCAGCGTAGATTACACAGAAAAGGGCTGGTTCATCACTTACATTGACAGAGATCCAGAGACAATACGGAAACAGGAAGCTGTGAAAGCGAAGGAGAAGATGGATGTGAACGATGACGAGAGGATAGCCAAGTTCATTGAGAAGCAGATAGAGAGAGCGAAGGAGGCGGGACCCAGCAAAGAAGAAACTGAGTATACAGAACTACAGAGGGAAGATGAAAATGAAAAAGTCGCCTTCAGTCTGGGAGCCACTAAGAAAACAGATGTTGTCATAAAAAAGCCAGAGTAAGTTCTTAGATTGCATTTCTTACTCTTCTAGGATTTAGTCAGTTTGACCCAACAGTTTGAAATTACCTTCGTGTCCGAGTCTGGAAATTTACATTGCAGATATTTTGAGCGTTAATTGTAGTCAGTTGAATGGTTCACAGAAATTTCACATAAAATAGTTATTGAGTTGCATAACTATTATTCTTTTAGCAGTAAATAATTCTGATGACTGTGTGTGGTATATTAAAAATGGAAGCTGTATTGTTATGATAATATGCACTGCAGTTGTATGAATTTTGTTTCATTATTGTATTGTAGTTTATTTGGTTTTTTTTTCTACATCTTTCCAGGCCTTTACTTGCCTCAGGTAGTGAAAAGAAAGAGAAATCCAAACCACCACCGAGCAGTAAAGCTGGAGATAAGAGAAAAACAAAAACAGCACTGGATGAAATTATGGAGGTGAGTCAATCACAAAATGTTACCTTGTCATGAAAAAGAATAAAAAAAAAGCATGCACATGCATTATCAAATTGATAGAACAATGCAATTACCAACTGAAGATGATAAGTTATCTTAGACATGATTATAGCAAGTTATCTGAAGTATGAAGTCCCCATTGTAGAATTATGCAAGCCCTGGATTTGAACAGTTTTGGGTACTTACGGATGAAGGGCATCAGCATTCCTGTGAAATATAATTACATGTATGTATATCTCTGTGATCACTCATCATGGTGATAGAATATACTGAAGTGTAAAACTTGCAGCTTTGATGGCCTGACATAGGAAAGGGTAATCCACTTAGTTCTAACTTCATTATGTCTTCCTACCAAGAGCCATGTGTGATGATGAGCTGATATATTATTTCATTTTCATCTAGTTTGTCTTGCGCCCAGGGCAAAGGAGGCAGAAGTTGCGCCGAATGAGTTCAAGTCACAGCCGTTTTTGACCGTTTTTTTTTTTTACTGTTTTCCAATTCTGATACCAAAATATTTCTTTTTTAAGATTAGAAAAGGTTAAACTGTCGTTTTGTGAAAACAAAAACAAAAATTAGTATCTTAGAGAGTAGTGAAAAACAGCCATATATCTTCATTACCCGGCATGACTTCCGACTCATTTGCTCTGGTCGCATGACATTTAGTGCCTTGTCTGTTTGTCAAGAAGCACAAAGAATAGTGTAATAGTCAGTCAGTGTTTGCTCATGTTCTGTGCAAGGGAATCTTGTCTTGTGTATTTGAATTTGTTTGACTTGAAAGAAGATCTCACTTATCCACATCAAGAAGACTGAAACAGTGAGAATTGTGTTTAATCAAAAAAAAAAAAAAGAGGCATATTCAAGCTGATTCAACAACTGAAATGGATTTTTAGATTAATATAGAAGGGTTTTATGAAAAAAAACTTCCATTAAAAATTCATTCATTGTTTAAAACACATGATTTTTCCGGTCGCCTAATTTTGACGAGCGCCTGCTGATTTCATAGTGTCTCGTCTCAAATATTAAATTCATAACAACCTGATATGCTTATACATGTAGTCTGCCCAAAGGATCATTATTTTCTGATGTGAATATCAGTATGCTTTTGGTTTATCAATACCGTATAAAAAAATTGATGTCAGATCACCTTCATCATATCATTCAACCCCGAATTTCCCTATTTGAATCCAACAACTTACAACTCATTCGAAGAGGCTGTGTGTGAGACATCTGCAGTTACAGTACTTTATACCTCTTTCTTCTAAATTGCTGTACAGGTATATAGTGATAAGATAAGATGAGATAACTTTTATTTTTTCCACATAGGTAGAAATTTTTTATCCAGTGTGAGATGCGTTGGTTCAAAATCATCACAAATCTTAAAAATTATGCATAATGTTTAATATATTGTTAATCATACATTCACTTGCATATCACACATACATCTATGTGCTTCCCACAGGGAGACCTAACAATCTCCCATTCCATCACAAGGTGAATTTTTGCTTTTTTTCTTGTTCTGCAGGTGGAAGAAAAGAAGAGAGAGAAATCAAATCGCAAGGATTACTGGCTACATCCTGGCATTGTGGTGAAGGTGATCCACAAAAAGCTGGGAGAAAAATATTACAAGAAAAAGGCTGTGGTGCTGGTAGGTTTCAACCCCTAGGCTTGCAGAGATTTTTCTGTTTTTAGTTTTCTTTCTTTCTTTCTTTTTCTTTCTTTCTTTCTTTCTTTCTCTTTCTTTCTTTCTTTCTTTCTTTCTTTACTTTCTTTCTTTCTTTCTTTCTTTTTCTCAAATTTGTTTTTGTCATCTGATTTTCATATGCTCTCATTTTGTTGTAAAAATTAGGAATTTGTGAAACCTGGAATAAGAAAAATAAAAAATTGTGTCTCTGTGCATAAGTAATATGTTTACTTGTGTCAAATTTTTTACACAAAAGTAAAGTTACTGAGACTAAATCTTTTATAACAATAGTAAGCCCTATGTTGTTAAAGGTTACCATTTTTTACTCTCTGTTTATGCATTTTCCTTCATAACCTGCATGGAATAATTTTTAAAATGTGTGTTTACCATGGCAATGTTTCAGGAAGTGAAAGATCTGTACACAGGGATAATCAAAATGTTGGACAGCGGAGACAAGCTGAAGGTGGACCAGACCCATGTGGAGACAGTCATTCCTGCAATTGGTAGGTTGGATCACCTATGCAATCAGGTTATGTAGTTCAGCTAGCCTAAAGTTGACTTGGGTGAAATTGAAAGTAGATGAAAATTCAATTTGAGTAAAGAAAAATTAAGTGTTATATGCATTTTCATACCTGAATCAGCTCACCTGGACTTTGCTATAACATAACAGTTTCTTATAACTAAACCGTAATAAAATAGTGGCAGTCAGTTAAGTTCATTGTATATATAGCTGAAACAAAGTTTTAGAAAAAGAGATATAATTCACGATAATATAACTACTGCAAAAGGACCGTCAAAGTTTTGCATAGATCTATTTTTTAAGTTTTATTTTGATTTTTAAATAATGGTGAATTAAAATTCAGATTATACTGACAATTGATTCCTTAATCTGAAGCACTGAGTTACTTCATGCTGAGCAAATTTTTTTATAATACTTTCAGGACAACTGCTCAAGATGTTGTTATGTATAGAATATATATAGAAAGTAGCACAGGAGTTGAGTATTTCATTTTGTATTTGAGTTAATATCATAACTATGTGAAGCTATTAAGTTTTTGTCTTATTGTTGACTGGGGAAAAAATCATGGAAAATTTTTGTGCTGAAAGAATGTACATATCTGTTCTCAGAAGTTATTCTCAGTTATCTTCACCCATTTGCTTGAGTCATATGAGAGAGATGATGTGTAAGTTGTGAGCTAAAAATAAACACAATGAGGAATCAGGTCAATCTTGATGGAACAAGTAGTGTATTTTGCATATGAAACCTTTTAAAGTAAGGCATTGAATTGAACAGGCTGCAATAATAGTCAGTACAAAATTTTTGGCGCCGTCTATTTGGACTAGCTGGCCCAGCTAAACCCTAGAGTCTATTACGGCCTATTGATGCGCCTCTTTCTCTCTGTCTGTACGTCAGAAAGTTATTTTATCCAGTTAGTTATGTAACGTGTTGGGAGGGGAGACTACCCCAACCTCTTCTCTTTTTACCTGAGAAGTCTCACTCTTATTTAAGAGATTGTAACAGAGGGTCGTGATGCTTTGTCCAGTGTTTACATAAAATCATCACCTTCAACATTTGAAAGAAATTGTAAAGTTTGTTTTCTTTGTATCTTGAATCATATAAGCTTACACTTTGACAAAATATATACAAAAAACAAAAGATAAAACTTTCTTTGGGAGAGAGAGAAAGAAAAATATCAGTTCAGAAAGTGTTGAGTTTCCTTATTGTGTCTCAGCATTACATATTGGTTGTTAGATCTTCTGAGATGCTCCAAAGGACAACTGGTCTATGGGAGCAATGAATGAATTACATATAACTGTAGGGAAATGTGCACACAAATGAATCAGTTCCAGTGTTCAAGCAAAAGCTGCTATGTCAGTGAGACAGAAAACCCAAAGGCATAGCATCGGACATAAAATGTGTGTTGTAAAATTTGCTGCCACCAGTTATTTGGCTCAGATGAGAGCCATGCATGTGAAATTGACTGCATGTTGTTTTACTTTCTACTCAAAACTCACTATGACCTTTCACCTTTCATTTGTCCAGGTAAACCTGTGATGGTGGTCAATGGAGCATACAGAGGGGAAGAAGCGGCACTTGATCTGATAGATGAGAAGCGTTTCTGCTGTACCATTACCATTAAACGAGTAAGTTTTTTGTACAGTTTCATCTCTGAGCAATTAAATAGTATACAATAGAAATCCAAGCAAGTAAGACTGTTACAATAAAAAATATGACTGAGTGAGTTTCAAACAAAACACATATACTGCCTTTCTATCAATTTGCTAAGCACATATAATATTGGATCTATCACCCTGTGGAATTTTTGCTGCCTCAGTGATTGATGTTTTTTTTTCTTTCATAGTTAAGAACAGACTGTGTCTTGTTTTTATTTATGAATGTTCTTGATCATCATGTTTTTCTGTTTAAGTTCACTATACGTATAATGAAGTGTTAATATAGTATAGAATGCATAAATAAAGCTGTCCAAGATTCACACCAAATCTTTTTAAAATGAACCATTCAGGTAGATGTATTTCTATGTATGGGTAATCAAATCATAGCACTGCTATACTGATAAATGAAAGACGAATTTAGGAGACTAAAGAAAATGTTTTTACGGGTGTGTATCAGCATGTTGTAGGTAACAAACTTGTTTGTTTAAGTTTCACTTGTATTTTTTCTGTTTCATGTCATATAAAACATTCTGTTGATTTAAACTGTCTATCCTCAGGGTTTGCTGAAGGGACGTGTTATTGATGGAGTACAGTACGAAGACATTTCCAAGCTCCATGCAGATTCATGAAAAATTTCCTGTGGTCCAGCACAGAAAGCCTACGTTATACAATCTTGACAAACCTCTAAAAATTTGCTCAGTGATAATTTTCTGCGCTAATGTGTAGCCATACACTTTGCAAACTCATTGGAAGATATTGGCTCTTTGAAAAGCAGTAGCTGTGAGTGGAAGGGAATATCCTTGCCGGCAATAGTATTCCATGGATGGGTACACGGTGACCTTCCGTTAATAACAGGTCATTGCATAGTCATTATCATGTGTTGCCTTGTCTGGAACAGACACTGGTGATCATGCTTCTCCACTCGGATCTGTTATCAGCCAACCTCAAGGAGTTGTTGTCATGACGTTTGTTGTCCATGAATATCAATGAAATTTCATTGCACCGTAGAAGGTGCTAAAAATTCAACTGTCCTATGCTTTGTTGATCCAGGAAAGGCATGATCAAATTATGGACTAGCACTTGTGGATGTCTGTTTTCTCACATTCTGATCTGCCACCGACCGTTCAGTCTAGAAAGGGAAATTTTCATGTCACTGTGTTGTAGAATTTTAGTGTATGGAACACAAGACTCTGGTAATAAAGACATTTGTAAGAAGCCAGTTAGGAAGCTAAATTTGTCAAATGGAGTGTAGATTATGACATACACTTGAAGGTAACAAGTTTGAAAAAAAAAAAAGTAACAGGAAGGATAAAAAACTAGAGATAAAGGGTTATGAAGGAGGAAAAAAGTTAGATCAGGTGAATAAATTATGAAAGGTTCATTGTACTGTGTCCAATAAGGTTAAAATTAAATACCTAGTCATATACTATAAAACTTCCAGTTCAGAGGAAAGTTTAGAAACCACAATGAATTTCTTGAGATCTTCATAAGCTTTAGTTAAAAATTCAGTATGGTTTCAGATCCTCAAGGTATAAATGTAATATGAGAGAGCATGCCATTATAGGTTTATATCAATTCAATCTGGGTTTTCCTAATTATGTTCCGAGGTCAGTTTCAGAGGAGATAATTAATCATATCCTATGAATGATCTCACAAATCATGTAGATATAATGTACATTATACCATTTCATTTTCATCAATTGCATGACTGATGTACAGGTTGTCATTTCACAGAATAAACTGCCATGTGCTTTTTAAACATCTTTGTTTGTTTATTTGTTTAATTGTTACGTAGGTTAGTGTTTGAATTGTGTGTCTGTAAAGCAGTATGCAGCCTTTCAGAAAGAACAACTCAAATGTACAGCTCAACACACATTGACAATGCTCATACTAGGGGGTAAAGCACATATATTTCATTCAGTGAACTGAAAATTTCATATTTCACCTCAGTAATAGTGGCACTGCTCCTGATGGAGAAAGAACAGTTAGGTACCTTTATAAATGCAATGTCATAATATTATTTGTTGTGGTGTTGGGTAGAGTTGGTTGAAGCTTATGTTCCTGATCAGTAGGCTTACATTCTCTAGGTTAATGAAGTGTACGAAGCACTATGGATTGACTGGTGTAAGTGGATGAAGACACACTGTTAGCCTCGGCCCTATCTACATGTATTTGTTTTCAGTGTAATTACAGAAAAAATGTTGGCAATAGCTCTCCTTCAGAAAACATACTTATTGCTGTTTGTGGCATTTTGAGCACACAAAGCCAGGTTTTATAACAAAAAAAGAGAGACCTGAAATATGTATGAATTTAAGTACACAAAATCTGAAGAAGATGTAGATGTGATGGTTAAAGAAAAGGTAATAGGCCTATGACACTGCACACCCAGCCACTGAGAAAGTGAACAAACGATAGTCATAGCTTAGATGTCCGGTTTATTTGAGCATGTAAAAAGTTATCAGTTAAGATAAGCAAGCTAATACACATGTATGTACATGTACAAATATATCATGCTGCAAATTAGGGTCTAACCATTGACAACTAAATGATACTGTCTGGTAGTTGCAGCTCAATATACAAGAGTCAAAGTTACACTCGAAGTATTAGATGTAACAAAGAATTCGCACCCCATGAATTTTTCATAACCATGCAAGATAACTCTGAATTCTCTATTATTTTGTATCAAGAAATACATCACAAAGGCTTTTACACAATTTGCTCATTGAAAGAACATGTTGTCAAATTATTCTTCTTGCTGCCAGTCTCAAGCTCAGACATTATAAACATGTTGTGTGTGATGTCTACTTTGTTACAAAACCCTAATGTAATACATCACCTCATACATTTATATCTTGAATTTGCTCCACATAAACAATCTCCACTACATACGTTACATTTATCAACTATTGCAAACTCACACTTTGTTACAAACCAGTGATGTCAAGTTTCACATCAGCTAATTGTAAGAAACAGTCATAAAGCATTGCAGACAAAGGCTTATACAAAAAAGGAGAGGGAGGGGAGCTTTTTTTGCCTCTCCGTATCGCCAAGAGAAGTCAAAGACAAAAGAAAGAAAGAAAAAAAAAAAAAGAATTATACATGTAACTGTATCTGTAGATGCCTAAAATCACTGGGTTGAGTGCACTGAATCCACTGATAAAAACATGGCAGAACAACAGCTACAAGTACAAGCAAAGGAAATGAAAATGCTTTAATTACTTAATAAATAGGAATACCTTTAAAAAAAAAAAATTTCAGATTTTGTTAGAGCCTGGAGACTACTGGGACATGTACAATTCAAACTACTGTTATCTCATGCGTTCTCAATGAACCTGTTCAGAATGTCTAAGCTTTGAAAACATGGTAGCTGACTTAGACTGCAAGGAATGATGTGAAAAATCAGGCATATTCAAAGAAATTCATGGAAAGTTATTTCATTTTGTACAGGAAAGACCCACAATGTAATAATTGTTCCAATGACAATGTACACAAAAAGGCTGATGCTTCCTGGTGTGTGACAACTCAAAACATTATCATACAAATCAAGCTTTCATCACCACCTGTCTTCTCTCTTGCCTGAATCCAACGAGGCCAGGACTTGTGACAAGGCTATGCCAGAGTTTGTCATAATAGTGGACAGTGGCAGGAACTAATCCAGAATGCCAAGGACATCGGTTCAGAAATGGGAGTGGATGGAGATATGGACAAGGCTCACAAATATTATCATTTCACTCTTGAGCTGACAAATTGCAAACATGAAATTTGGACATCGACCAGTTCTGATAATGCTAAAAAATAGCCCAAGTTGTAACAGGTATTGTAACCGTGAAGTAGTGATCATCTGCCTGAGCCACGATGGTAGTGGGAGGAGAGGGAAAAACCATACTGAGATTATATAACATATGACAAAGGGACTTTTTATTTCTCAGAGGACTGTGGTTTCTTCTAGGCAAAGGCAGGCACACAATGTTTAAAAAATTTTACAAATAATAACTGCCTAGAACCTACACTATTATATAGTTTACATCTGGCCTTTTGTGCAGTTACAAACAACTTATGAATCCTGGCTGGGACATGTAGGCTGGGTCTGCATATCATACACGAAGACAGCCAAACCATTGCTGCGGTTTGAAAAGACACATGCAAGAGTGACATTTCACTGCTAAACATGCTGAACAGAACAGGTGAGATAGCATCCCGTACATGGGATGAAACCCAAAAAGCACAACCTCTATAACTGTCACCAACCATCGAGCCCTGGAAAGTTCAGAACAAGGTCATGGTGTGTGAGCAGCCTGATATGAATGAATAAGAGAGGAATAGACAGGAGTATCAATCTGAATATGATTCTATGTCATCGGCATCATCAAGTGAAACTTAGTAGTCTCTGTTTGACCATTTTTTGTTTCCACCTAATTGGTAGGTTTGTAGCTGCTTTGAAGTCGCTTTTTGTAAATCTGCCGTGAATTTCAGTGTCCACTGTACTCTTGGATAAGTCCAGTCACATTGGTACCACCTTCCAGTTGCTGTCACTTGCAAAACAACCAGCAAATCTGCTCGCATCTGCATCTGTGAGGACGTGACCCTTGATTTCACTTAAAGTCTTGTTACAAAAAAAAAACCTGAAAGTTTGAATGAAAAGTAGATTTGTGATGTATATGGGATATACAGTGGGTATACTTATAGTGGCAAGAACCTATTAGGCATTTCATAAATTTAATTAAAAAAAAGAAACCCTATTAAAAGAACAACATGAAAAGTACAACTAGAACTACAAAGAATACAACTATCCCAATAGAGAGCCTATGTCTGTGTATAGCTTACTAAGCGTTCTAATCATCTGTCCTTCCAAGTTCGAGTTATAGACTATGAACAAAAAAAAAAACAGTTGAGCCCACAATTCAATGTTTGCAAACAAATATTTAGTCCATATTTTAAGTGAGCCTTGTCAGTCCTATGCCCAGAAAACTACAATTAAACTCTCAATGTGACATTTCTGCACCTGCATCACTTGCTAGAAACATCACAAACATCAGTGGCAAGAAACTCCAGGGGGTGGTCAGACTTAGTCAAGATCGAGAGTGCTGGAGGCAACTTTGTGAGGATAATATCATGTGCAGCGGCCAACACTGTTCCCGGTGACGCCGACACATACAGATACAGTGACATTTCTTTGTGATGATAATGTTAGTTTTATACTACATAGGCTTGACTCTCTCAGGGAGATGACTTTATGGAGATATAGTACACTAGTTCTTGTTTCTACACTTTGCTAGTTCTGAGCATTAATTATGTGGCATATACTCATTGTAATTTCAACATTGAGTCAAATTGACCTCCTGAGACAAGTACTGGTACTCAATAGTAAGTTCTCAAAAAATATTTTTAGCCAAAGTTTATGAGGAAACCAGTTCATTATCTGGATTACCGATTACACGGGAGACACTGTATTTTTGTTATTTGTTATCACTATTTTATAAATGCCGCTAAAGTTCACAATTACCGCCATTATAATGTTTCATGTGGATCACTAGCATGCTAACAAATGCATAAAATGAGATCAGCACTGGAATGACTTTGACAGAGCCCAATAATTTTATTACGGATAGACGGTTGCGATTTTTTTTTTCTTCTATTTTTAAAAAATAATCTTTTTTGTCTTGATGAAGGATAATTCTGGCAACTTAAATCATTTCTTTGTACAACTTTACCTCAGTTATTTCCCATTATCAGGATGTACATGAATAGTGGAAAGCGGTAAGCCATATTTTTCAACCAGCTTAGTTACATGTACTTCAATTTGCCAAATATAATACAGTATGAGATGAACACTGTAAGAAAGGAAAAATCACTTTTGCTTTTATTACTTAAAACGTCTGATGTCAAAAACATTACCACAATGATTTTAAAAAAAATAATAATAAAAATTGTTCATCACATGGTGCATTTTTCAGAATATTCTCTCCCCTACATTAAAAAAAAAAAGAAGACAAATTTCCTTTTTTCACCAGGCTTGTTTTATATCTCGTGTACAAGGGGAAATAACTAGACTGGTTGAAAAAAATGGCTCAATCACTACGACTTGTCATAATATCTTACCTTGCATATCATCAGCAACTCTGCTTGCATTTGGATGGCACAATCGTTGTGTTACCAGAAAGGTTTGAGATTGAAGAATCTGAAAATTTGAACCAAATGTGGATTTGTGATGTGTGTGGCATATACAAAGGTTGCACTACTAGTGGCAGAAACCGGAAAAAGCATTTCCGGAAAAGTGAGACGCTATTGAAAGAATAACATGATACACTCTAGAACGGTTATTAAGAAAACGCTTAAAATGAAATTTGTGTTATAAAGAAAGAATTTTTGGGAACAATTTATTTGCTATGTAATTTGTTATTCTTTATAGAAAACAAAACTAAGGGGTTATACGAAAACTACCGTTATAAAGAGCAGTTATCGTTTCCACGATCATATTTTTCTTTCATATTAATTATTAAGCATAACCAAGACTAAGCTTTAGTATAGAACTAGTTTCTTCTGACAAAGACATCGTCCGTGAGAGTGCATCAAGTACCGGTACCCGTAATGTCCTGTACTGCCCAGCGGTAAGACGCAAGCTCCGACAAAGAAACTGTCAGTGAGCGCATCCAGTACTGGTACCCACAATGTGCTGTACTGTCAAGCAGTATGAGACAACAAGAAACTGAGGCACATGCAGGTAGAAGTCATGCACCTACCATTCACCATTTCACACCTCACCCGTCGCTCGTGCCTCAATCCAGTACAGTATGGTGTACAATGAGAGGGTGTCACCTGTTAGGTGAATGCATGAGGCCATTAGTACTACATGTAGTACGATTTCGTCATTATTTATAGCCACACAACCGCACGGTATCAGAAGATGGATTGATTTTGACTTTTGAATCATACATTATACACACTTTCATTTGCAGCAATTCTCTTATTATTCTTCATGACAATGAATGTTTACTAGAAGTCCAACTGTTTAAAGAACACACAGTTTCCTAGTTTCACTGATATTCATTTTTCCTACATCGCACATATACACCTACTCTCATTGCATTTTCAGTTTCATTTTACCTCAGGATGTGATTCTAATTTAATCATATATTCATGCATACATGTACATGTGCATACTACGTTTTTTCTCTCTTCTTAAAAGTTAAATTTTAAATCTTATTCTCATCTTTGTGAACTGTCTAGACATACATGTATGTTCTGCCTACGTTTTCTACTCTCGTATATTAAATATTTGTTTTAAGAAAACCTTAAACATCACAATGACAGAACAGCTGATAACCACATATTTTATATGTATGAATACCTGTTACAACAACAGCATAAAATAAATGAAACGAAATGTCCTTAGGACAGTCACATGGGTCTTCAATCAGGAAAAAATGGCTCATTCACTACGACTTGTCATGGTTTACCTTGCATATTACTCGCAAATCCGCTTGAATCTGAATCTGTGATGAAGCAATCCTTGGTTTTCTCTGGAAGGCTCGGGATTGAAGAATCTGAAAATTTGAATGAAAAGTGGATTTTTAGTGTGTACTGCATATACAGTGGGTGAACTATTAGTGGCAGAAATCCGAAGACGCAATTCATAACTCTTATAAAACATAACCTAAAATGAAACTCGCATTATAAAGAAAGAATCTTTGGGAACGTTTTTTGTTATATAATTTGTTATACAATATGAAATGAAACAAAGGGCTGATACGAAAACTACCCTCATAACGAACGGTTTTCCTTTCTGAGATCGCATTTTTCTTTCTCTTTAAGTGTACCCAAGACCAAGCTTAGGTACGGGACCAGTTTCCTCTGACAAAGAAATCTTCCGTGGACGCACCAAGTACATGTACCCGTATCCACAATGTGCTGTACTGCCTAAAGGTACGAGGCAAACTCAGACAAAGAAGTCGTCTATGAGCGCGTGAAGTACTGTATCGGTAAGCACATTGTGCTGTACTGTCCACCAGTATGACACAAGAAGAAAGGTAAGGTCTGAGACACAAGCAGGCAGAAATCATGCACCTGCCATCCACCATTTAACACCTCAGCTGTCGCTGGTGCCCCTGTAGAACATCATGGTGTACAGTGAGAGGGTGTCACCTGTTATGTGAATGTATGAGGCCATTACGATTTCGTCATCTTTTATAGCAACACAACCACGGCATCAGAAGATGGACTGACCTTTGTCTTTTCAATATGATTATACACACTTCGTTTTTTACAGGCATTTTCTCATCATTATTTTCCATGACAATGAATGTGCATTAGTTGTCCAATTGTTTTAACAGCACACAGTTTCCTAGTTTCACTGATTTTCCTTTTCACTGCATTGCACACATATACCTACTCTCATTGCATTTTCAGTTTCATTTCAATTCTGTAGATATTGATTCAAATTTAATTATTAATTATTCATGCATACAATAATTTGTGCACTACATTTTTCTCTCTTCTGAGATGTTGACATTATAATCTTATTCTTATCTGTGTAAACTATTGAGACCTATGTTCTACCTACGTTTTCTCTTCTCGCATAATAAATATTTTTTTTTTAAAAAGTCAGAGAATAAAGAAGAAAACGACATAGCAGCTACATGGCACACATATTATATGTATGAACACATACAACAACAACAACACGAACAAAAAGAAGAACACACATAGACCTGAAAATAAACTGGCCTTAGGACGGTCGCATGGACCTTCAATGAGGCGAGGTAATTTGGTAATTAAACTTTCATCCAATGGTTGCGTTCTCTGTTTCAATTTAGCCTCTTCGGACCCAACAAAACAACGATAGAAGAAAATGATTTTCATTCCCCGCAAATTTGGTTGTAACTGTTTTAGAGTATAAATCCAATTACAAAGAATATAATTATGCCGATAGACAGCACATGTCTGGATGTATTCGGACTTCTAATCCTCCGTCCTTTCAAGTTCAAGTATAGACGACGAACAAAAAACAAAACAAGACAAAACAACAACAAGAAAACACATCCAAACAAACGCCATCAACAAAAAAGAGGAGAAACAATTTTACCTTTTTCACCATGCTTGTTATCCCTTGTACGAAGGGAAATAACCAGACTGGCCGAAAAAAATGGCCCATTCACTACGACTAGTCATATCTTACCTGGTATATGAGCAGTAACTTTGCTTGCATCTGGATCTATTATGACACAATCGTTGGTGTCATCAGAAAGGTTTGAGATTGAAGAACCTGAAAATTTGAATCAAAAGTGAATTTGTGATGTGTGTGGCATATACAAAGGTTGCACTACTAGTGGCTGAAACCGGAAAAGTCATTTCATAAGATAAAGAAAAACGTTATTGAAAGAATAACATGATATTTGTAAATCCAATTGCAAAGAGTACAAGTATACTTCTGCATGTACTAAGAGTTCTAATCCTCTGTCCTTTCAAGTTCAAGTTACAGAATGTGAACTAAAAACTAAACAAAACAATAACAACATGAAAAAATAACCCACCAAAAAACAAAACAAAACAAAACAAAAACGAACGAACAAACAACAACAACAACAAAATTTTTATCTTTTACTTGATGTTTAATATCAGTTCGAAGTACATGTATAGGTTTGAGCCCACATTTCAATGTTTGTAAACAAATATTAAGTTCATATTATAAGTGAACCTTGTGAGACCTATGCCCAGAAAACTACAATTATACTCTCATACATTGTGATGAAAGTGTTAGTTCTGTACAGTACACTAGTTCTTGCTTCTGACCATTATTTCTGTAACTATCCAGTATAATTCAACATTGAGTCGAACTGGCCTCCTGAGACTGGTACTGGTACTCAATAGTAAGTTCTTAAAAAATATTTTTAGCTAAAGCTTATGAATAATCAGTTCATTACTTGTAATCCCACTTATATAGAAATACGTTGTATTTTTGTTATCACTATTTTATAAATGCCATTGCTTGTTTCATGAGAATCACTAGCATTCTAAGAAACACATTAAATGAGATCAGCACTGGAATAACTTTGACAGGGCCCAACAGTTTAATCATGGATTGATGATTGTGTGTGTGTTTTTGTTCTTTTTTGTTTGTTTGTTTGTTTGTTAAGAATCTTTTCTACTCTTAATGAAAGGATAAACCTGGTCCTGGCTTCTTTAATCATTGGTTAGACAATTTAACCTCAGTTATTTCCCATTATCAGGATGTACATGAAGAGTGGAAAACAATGAACCATATTTTTCAACCAGCTTAGTTACTTCAGTTTGCCATATACAATACAGCTTGAGACGAACACTGTAACTGTGTAAGACAGGGGTAAAAAAAAAGCTTTTGCTTTTATTATTTAAAACATCTGATGTCAAAAACATTACCACAATGAGAGAGAGAGAGAGAGAGAGAGAGAAAAAAAAAAAGATTTTCATTACATTGTGCATTTTTTTTTCAGAATTTTCTGTCCCTTATGTTGCAAACACTCACACACACACACACACACACACACACACACACACACACACACACACACACACACACACACACACACAC
>JBCAUA010370656.1:493-33984 GCA_038406235.1 Peronia verruculata | reverse complement strand
TCTCAAGCTCTGAATGCCAGACAGAACCCGACAATACAAAGTTGAGATGAGCAGTTTTAATATGTCGTGTGGATTACGAGGGCTTGACACAACTCAAACCTCGGTCGCGGGTGCAACTACTTTGCTCATAATAGAGCAGTCTCGTTTAGATTCTCTGCATATGAGGCAGCCATTTGGTAAAGTTCGGTCTTCGAATGCCGGGCCTCAACCCAAGAATACAAAGAACGATCTGCTTTAAGCTGTCTAAATGTTAAGCCACACAAGACAGCAATACAAAGATAAGCTATAGAAATGTGAAAATGCAGAGATCATCTGAGAATTCGTTTACATTTTTTTGACGTAATGCCACACCCTATAAGCTTTATGTTGCACATAGGACAGTGGACTCAGTTTACGAGTGAGAGTGATATGAATAGGAGACAACTGGATGATCAAATATTGTAAAGGGAAGCTATCAGCATTGATATGCATGAGTGCAAACTGCAAACACCAATCAAGTATTTGCAAACAAATCAAACAAGAAAAGGTGCTTACCCTTTTTTTATCGTTGCTTTACAATATCAAAAGGTGCAAAAACTGACAAGCGCCAAGATATACAGACAGGCATGGGCGCTTTTGTTCCTAGTCTTTCTTTACTACTTAATTCTCAAACCTGCAAAAACCAAGCCAAACGTCTGATTATACACAGCCGAGATTTTGGTCCTCTTCTCTATTTTCCTTCCACAAATTTATTCTCAGACTGCACATTTCCAACCGAAGTGTAATTATACACAACTGAGATTTGTGTTGCGCCCCCTTTTCCTCCCCACACTATTCTCATACTGGGGGAAACAGTTACGTTAAGCTTTTCACGGTCGACAAAATGTTGAATTGGGTTTTTGTTTTTAATGGTTATATCTGCATTACAATTGTGTTACACTGAGACAAACACCAACGTTCTACTTTTTTTTTTTATGTTTAAATCCTTGATTTTCAAGCAAACCGTATCCCGCAGAGACGACAGCTGTCCTCAGTCTCTGAGAGCCGAGCAGTGCCCAGCAGTCCAGAGCAAAGGCTGCTGTCTGTCCACTGTTGTGTCTGAATATAGTATCTTATGAAGCCTTCCTACATCTTTATAGAGATTTTCTTAGCGCTTAAGTTTATGTTCGAATTGTATTCATTACATTGTATGATAGCACATGAATTATTATTTCCGATCATGCTTGCATGCCACATTCTAATGATCTGTATACCATTTTTTTTTTTCTTTCTTTAATTAATTGTAAAATAAACTTTTTTGGACTCTCATATTTCACTCAAGAATGATAGTCCTGGATCTTTCTAGGCAACAAAATCAGCATCACAGACTCAACATTTTGAAAGTCCGGACAAGATCCTCTTTATATAGTTTAGATCCTGTTTATACAGTTATTTTATGTGTTGTGCAATTTTCAATATAGATCTGTGCAATTTTCAATATAGATCTGTGCAATTTTCAATATAGATCTGCAGGAGCAGCAGCCTGAAATCAGCCTGAATACGTGACCAAAATAAATAATTATCTGATGGCTGTTCCCAGTGTACGGTTACCACTGGATTTATCCCTCCTCCCTCCCTCCCATCCACTTCAACACATTTAATGTAATTCTAAGCGGTTGACCTACCATGAAGAAGAAGAGCAGAACATGTGCTGTGAGAACCATTAGCCCCGAGTTTGAAAAACAACAAAACTGAAGCTATATACATTCGACGAGATTATAGGGGAATAAGAAAAACCCCTTTAAATCAGTGGACGCGCCCGACATTTACAGATCAAAGACTGCTTTATACACAGAATCAACAACTGGCTCACGCTTTGGCCGATACACCCAAGGATAACAGTCCATTCAAATACTTGACATAGCATGTCCGAACATATGACCGTTATCGGCCACTGCACACAGGTCACTTTACTCTCAAAAGAGTCACGAAGAAGAGGCAACAGGCATACAATGCAGGCCGGGTGTAGTCAAACATGGTCGTTCTCAGTGGTGGTAAACTTACTGCGGTCAGTACTTTACGTTTCCGAGACGCTGCATAGGAGATTACATAGTTAAAATTTCAGGATTAAAAATGCACCCTGTGTACGGTGAAGTCACCTGCAGGATAATGGAGGAACCTTTGCGTCTTTTGACAATCATGGGCTTGGCGCTCCCACTGTCTTGTAAGTACATCCAGGAGTATGAAAGGCTAAGTGAATAAACTCAACAAGAGAATCCGGAGGGAGGACGTCTATGGCAGAAGACAGGTGGGACTTCACCAATTAGTCTTTATTAGTTTCCTAGGACTCTTTCCTTTAGATCAAATTCAAGACAAGAGGGGCACTGTGCAAATTGGCAAGGCACATTCCCATACCTTTGGTTCCAGGCATTCAGCTTCCACTTCTATAAACAGGAATAAATGGCTTTGCGCCGCCCTCAAGAAATTGAAGACAATAGAACGTTTGCATAGACTATGAGTCTTAAGACTTCCTGAGTTGAGTTGAGTTGAGGTTTAACGGCACATCAGCACGATAACGGCTATATTGTGCCTAACACGGTGAGTACATTAACACGGTAATAATGAAAAACATGTGTATGAGTTATGAAAAGATATCAAATTATATACAAAAATTTGAGATATCAAAAAATGCATAACAATACCAAGGGATGATACTTTTAAATTTTGTCTTTTAATAAAAGGGGAGGAGAAAAAGAGAGTGAGTGAGAGAGAGAGAGAGAGAGAGAGAGAGACAAGAAGAACAGACTATCTCTCTATGCAGCTCCAAAAATGACTAATAAAAAGAATCATTCAGAAACAGCTGGTTGACCATAGGGGAAAGAGACTGGAACTTCTCTCTGAGATAGTCCCAGCAAACATCAATGGTCCAGTCCGAGAATCCCAGTGTTGTGAAGAGAAATATTTAAGGTGGAAGAGGAGAAAATTAACTGAGAGGAGCTGGGACTGTGACATGTCAGGGGTGTGAATTGGAGGGAGTTCTCAGTCTGAGGGACTTGGGTGATCTGAGGTTTAGGTTTTGGCGGTGAAGGTGTTAAACACTAATGGGTAGAGGTTGAAGGGGGGAGGGGGAGAGAAAGAAAAGATGATAGCAGAGATGAGAATGGAAATATAAGAGTGAAAACAAATGAAAGAAAGACAAAACCATTGAATACGGGGAGAGAGGCAGGAGAGAGAGAGAGAGAGAGAGATAGAAAGAGAGAGAAAAGCACACAGTGTAAAGGAAATAAAGGAGAAAAGAAGAGAAATATTACGTGTGGTAAAAGTGGAGAGAAATGTTGCCTGTAAAGTGCCTGAATAATTGTGTAAAGTTCTAGGTGTAAGGGGCTTGCTGGGAGAAAGTGAGACCTGGCTATTGGTACACTTGTGATGTTGAGCAGAAGTCGAGGGAGAAGGTTGAGGGTGGGTGCGGGTGGGAGAAGTGATGGGCTGGAAGGAAAGAGTGATAGAGAGGAGGAGGGAGAAAACAGCAAGGAAGAGAAAACGAAATGGTGAGCGGGAGCAGAGGGGTGGGGAAAGACTGAAAGAAAGACAGAGAGAGAGAGAGAGAGAACAAAAGGAGACAGACAGGAAAAGAGGTAAAGGAACAGAGACAGAGAGAGAGACAGTGGTAGTGACAGTTGTGGAGAGAGAGCAATGTGTCTATATCAGAGGTATGGCATGGAGGAGATGTCCTCGGTCTTGGGGTACGGAGGGAGAATGATGGAGCCTGACGTGAGACACGACATGAGGAAATCAGGCTCTTGTCTAATTTTGATCGTATGGAAGTATTGGTATGACTGTGAAGATTATTCATTTCCCTTTCAGTATGTGAAAAAGGTATTGGTCTACCTTAAGCTGAGATATTGGCAATTAAGGACGATGGGGGGTGATCTATTGCTGCAGCTGAATTTAGTGAGAAAATGGCTGATCACTTTGGTAAATCCTTCTTTATCTTTGTTAGGCCATGCCACTAAATTACACTTTTTGGGCCTTTACTCGCTCTATTTCAGTCAGTTGAACTCTGAAATGCATTTTTAGGCTGAAATAGAAAGGTTTAGTAAAGAAAAAAAAAATACGGTATAAATTCATTCACTGTTGAAAAACACACGATTTCTCTGGTCGGCTCAGTTTGAGGAGCGCCTGATTTCATCGTGTCGTGTCTCATATCTGTACCTGTGTTGCTTTACCGAAATTACCTCTGTGTTAGTATCTGCCTGATTTCTCGGTGAGTTTTCATCTCTGTCTTGTTTTACAAGACTGTGTCTGTCATATTTCACCTTTATGTTTATGTATACTGGCTTCTCTGTGATTGTTCACCTATCCTGCTCTTCTGTCTGCAGTTTTTTTTTTTTTTTCATCCAACTTCAAATGGATGTTTCCTAAATCCACCCCGTAATTTATCCCTATCTAGCTTCTTTTGTTTTTATTTATTCTGCCCCATCTTCATGTTTATGTCAGGGATGTTAAATTTCCTTCTTTAGTAGGATTTCCTACTTTTTGGGTGTTGGTATTTTCTCTGTTAGTAGTGTTAGCCCCAAATCCGGTATAATTTACCATTAACATACTTCAGTTTTACCTGTTGCTAAAGAATATGTCAGGAATTTTTCCTGCTTTTTCATGTAGACAGATTGACATCACTGTTATGTTTGTTGACCCATCTGTGATGTCTCACCTATTCTGTTTCATCTGTCTGTTCATGTCCTGATTTTCCTGTCAGATGTTACCTGCCTTGATCTATCTCCTTACATATCCTGCTCCTCTACATCTCACTCAGAATTGGTCCAGTTAATTAAATTGTTTCACCTAAAATATTATTGTTTCTTTAACATATTCCTGTGATCACCTGGAAGAGATTGGTATAAAAGACAGTTACTCACAAAGTGAAATTATAAAATTGTTCCAAGACAAGACTGAAAGATGGCTTTGATCCACGTCTTTTCCTTTGGAAAAGATTATGAATATCATAAATTATGACAAACTGTCTTTCAGATTTTCTATCTTTTTGTTTTTTTATTACTGCATTTTTTATTCACTTTTTGTAAATTGAATGCTAAATTGAAGTTCACTCTTGTGGTTGTTTTCAGATCCTGAACTTTATTTTTGAGAATGAAGAAGGGAGATACCCAACCATTAGGGAGGTAAGCTGTGATATGGGGTGTTGAAGTAGAAACAATAAAAAAAAAGAGGGATTAAGTTGGGGGTCAGTAAGGAAGTGAGAGATGATTATTTTTGTATACAGTTGTTGCAGCCATCTTCAGAAATTATTTTACCCATATTCACTGTCTATAATTACTGTTAGACCCAAAAGCATGGAAAACTTTCATGGAAAACATTGAAATGGCTGAATGAATTACTAGGGCTTGAGTTTGCATATCATTGCACTGTGGTCTTTCAGGGATAATCTTAGTTTTAGGTCACACATGGTATCCAGAGCAAACATGCACATGCCAGTGGCCATTTTTTTTTTTCTGGTAGGTTTTTGTATTGTTAAAAAGAGCTGAACTTTATTAACTTGTCCACTGGTGGGAATTTTGTGATTGCCATGCAATTTTAAGAGTTATCTACCCTTTTGTGAGAGAGAATTTCATGTTAAAAAACAAAAAAATCTCATATCTCTAGAGGTCACCTACTACAACTTAGTTGTTACAGCAACTTGACTATATAACTACTCTGGCAGTCAGGCAGTTTGAATTGGTGAATTTAATTCTCTCAGTGCCATTGTCCCTGACTAGTTTTAGTGCTGGACAGAGATTGCAGTAATCAAACCAAGAAGTTGGACAGAAAATGTTATTTTCAAAGACATTGTATTTAATGTTAATCTTAAGTCATAGCAGAAGAATCTATAAACCCTATGTTAAGCCTTGTTCTGTTCCACTTTGCAGATTTCAGACCATCCTTTCTTTGCCAAAGTTAATCTGCCAGAGTTGAGCAGGTACAATCCTGTCAAGGTGAGTTGATGAGAAGCTTCTAGAATGTGTAAGTGCTAGACTGTACAATGTCAGGTAATAAAATTACAATGTCTTTTAAAATTTGTAAATGACTAAAGAGCCATAAAACAAAATGTTTCAATATAAAGACATGTAGACTTGAAAAAAACAAACAGCTTTTGGTAAGAAACAGAAACTCTTCCAGTATGAAAATAAAATGATTATCCTACAGTCACAGCCAAGAAATAGGAGCTCATATCCTTACAGATTAAATTGTTTGCCTTATATTCATTTAACTTTAGATTATAGCCATATATTTAACTTCAGATTATAGCCATATACTTTTTGTCCCCTAATCATGAAGATTTTGTCGGCTCACTTATTCCACTCAGGCTCAAGCCAGGTAGCATACAAAGAGAATGGTCTCAGAAGTTTCCACTGAAGACATAGTATTATTAAAACATTGACTAAATCTGCACAGAACCTTATGGACATGTATAAATAGTTTAATGTCAAGAAAACTAGCTATGGTTTCGGAAATCTTTTGGCAGCTCAAAGAGAATGTCACAAAATTTTACTACTCTTGTTGTTACATTTGTAAATCCCATTTTTTATTTTTTTTTTTTTTGTTCTAAAGCCTGTCTCTCTTCACACAGTGACCTCCCTACCAACTTTCTTTTCATATATTTATGAATTTGTAGAACTCTCTGACAGTTACGTGATTCCTTTCCCAATCACAGATTCATCTGACAGAACCCATGAAAACTTTACTCAAGGCCGTGAAGAAAGGAAAGCCAGTCAAATCACCCAAGCCAAGTGCCACCAAGTAAGTAGCTCAGATATCATAATACCTTGAAAATGTTGGAACCTTCCAGTCCAATTTGCCCAAGTAAGTGTAGATGTCGTTTAGTTCATAACATCTTGAAAGTGTCAGAACCAGCCAAGCCCAATTTGCCAGTAAATACCACTGATCTGATATTGTCTTGAAAACGATAATGCTCATATTTGTTGGGATGGATTTTTAGACACCCTGGAACCAATTGAAATGAGTTGATATAAAAGGGGGGAGGAGAGGCATCATTGAGAAATTGGATTTCACTGACCATAAAGTCACCAGAGCTAACTCTGAACATTAATCATTAAAATATTATGATAGAAGATCCACAGCTAAATCATTTTTCTTTAAAAAAAAATGATGTACACCTATTTCTTTTTTCTGCTGACACCAAGTAAATCCAAGAAAAATTTCACACCCGACCCGCAATAACATATAAATTTCAGCTGCAAGAGCTCATCATAGAAAAATGAGATGCAACATGGTGAAATCAGGCTTTCATCAAATTTGAGCATGTGGAGTTTTTGATATCACTGTTTAGATTAGTCACTTCCCTTTAATTATATTAAAAAAAATTCGGAGTGTCTATCTGGACCTAGTATTGCAATGAGGAAGCATAGAGAAGGTAAAGGCAAAACAATTTTGTGTTGGCTCGCACATGGGAGCATCTGTTCGCAGTTGGGATGGGGGGTGGGTGGGGGGGGGGGGGTGTGTAGCCTCCCCTCCCAACCTACATAACTGGATAAAATAACATGCATGGACAGAGAAAGAGGCGCATCAATAGGCCCAAATAGATTCTAGGGTCTAGCTGGGGCAGCTGGTCCAAATAGACGGCGCCGAAAAATTTGTGTTCTATCTTAAGTAGAAATTGTGATATTGGCAATTATAGTCTATGGGAGTGACCTATTGTTGCAACTGAATTTAGTGAGAAGCTAGCCGATCACAATTGTTGATCCTTATTAGTCCTCTTTAGGCCACACAATCAAGTAACAATTTTTGGGCTTTCACTCAGTTTATTTCAACATATTTAACTCTGAAATGTATTCTTAGATTGATGTAGAAGGATTCTGTAAATTAATGGGAAAAAAGTTGCATTAAAAATCCATTCATTGTTGAAAATCGCATGATTTCTCCGGTCGCTTCGGTTTGAGGAGTGTCTGATTTCATTGTGTTGTATCTCATATGGATTATTCATGTCGCTCTTGAGCCTGTTTTCTTATTGTTAGAGAGATGGCACCTAGCGCAAAGTATCGATTCATCTGAACTATACAGATCTTCTTCAGATCTCAAAATGTATTAGGTTCACCTACTTTGAGAGCTCTTTGTCTTAAGTTATAGATGGCAGTTTTTTTTCTATGTGTGGAGCATGAAATTATTTTTTCAGTCAGCCTACTCACTTCCTTTATGTAAGCATGACAACATTAATAGGCATAATAAAGAAAGAAAAGATTGTTTCTGCATCTTAGATTTGAAATCTGGAGAAAAAATGGTGACAAAATTATTTTGATCAGAGAAAAGCAGTTCTCACCGGTCATGAGTCATGTCTTCTTCATCAGGTTTCAAATAAAAGAAGTAAAAGTGTTTCTTCTTCCTTTATCATGCTTGTTTCTATATGTGGCAGGCTTAGTAAGGGAAGTCATATGAAAACATGGCATTTTATGAGTGATGTATTGTCTCAACAGGAAAAAGCGATCAAGACAGACCTCAGCAGCATCCAGTAGAACAGCTACTCCGACAGGTGGGCCACCCGCTCTACCTTCGGCAGGTCCATCCACTGTGCCAGCAGCACCGCCGCCACCACCCGCAGCAGGACCACCACCACCAGCACCACCCCCACCACCAGGCGGTGCCCCACCACCTCCACCAGCACCTGCACCAGCACCACCACCCGCTGCGGCATCATCGTCAGGAAGACAGGCTTTGCTGGGTGACATCCGCAAGGGAGCAAAATTGAAGAAAGCAGTGACAAATGACAGAAGTGCTCCAAAGGTTTGATTCTAGGACTATCTAGTCACACAATCATCTACACTTATACTCACACAGTCCTGTTGATGGCACATTGTCATCAGTCCTTCCTGACCTAGTCATCCTGATATTTCTCGCGGCCAGTCGAAATGAGACAGAGGTCACTGGGCTAGATCCGAAAAATCAGGCTTTGAATGTGATGAGGGAGGTCAGATATCGAATTTTCTTTTTTATTGCAGAAATCGAAAATACATTCATTTCTGAACAAGACAATATCGGTCTAATCCCCCATTTATAAATATTTAATCATTAAAATTGGGTTTTCGTGAGGTAAGCTGTGTAGATTTATGCATTCGATTGTTGATTTAGACGATCTTCTCTGAATTTCGGTCATTGCTGGAAGGTCCCTCCTTGTCTCTTTAAACTGCAGTATCTCTGGCTAGAATGGAGCTAGCTCAAAACTTTTTTCACCACCTGAATGGGTATGAAATAATCTTTTACATGATACCAAAACCCCCCTATGGTGAAAAATCGACATACGTCTCATTTTGACTGGCTGTGAGACAAATTGTCTCAATAAATACGTGTTGGTTGGATTGTTCTTTCTATTCCAGGGTCCCTGTCATGCTTGCACTGTCTTGACTGTTTAAATCAGTGACTTTAATTACCTCTTGACAGCTTGACATCTGTGGAGCTGCTGCTGTTTTCAGCATTCGCAAAACTGCAATATTCAGATTTAAGAATTTTTTGAAGTATTCAATCAAAATTACTGAGGGCGATTATTGCTGTCCTATAAAGTTAGGGGTTTTTCTGAGAAGCTGAAGGTTCAAAATATATGTATGTTACTGAGAAAAGAGCATAATGCCATTTTGCAAAGTCAGTGCAAAAGTATATGAGGTTAGAACATAATTTTGTAAAGAATAGAATTATGAATGAGCTCTTGTCTGTAAGAGAGTTTTATGCAAAATGTTATGTTCAAAATAAAAAGATGTATTTTTAGAATATGTAGGAGTTGATAGTTCAACTTGTTCAACAGCTCTGCATTTTCTGCCTATAACAATCAGCACAAGAGCTTTGCAGCTTTTTCTAGCAATGAATTTGTGGGTTTTAATCTTATTAGTGTATACATCCTGAAGAGCAGGGATGGATTGATCATACTCTGATTTTGCTTATGGTTCTCTTAAAAACATTGGTTATATCAAACCCCCCCCCCCCCCCCGATTTACCTTGTTGTTGCATTTATGATCATATTTTTTGCTTTTACTTTTTATGTTGTTGTAATCTGAACTTTTGGAATGAGGAACTTGACATTTGGTATGATATTGAGTTGAACGGAAAATTGCATGTAAAATGACAATAACAAATAATGTGACCATGATTATATTGTTCATGATGTTAGTGATACTATATGCATTACTGTTACCAAAGGCATATAATAAAGGTGGCAATGGTAGATGTCCTTTCAGATGTGAAAATTACAAACATATGTTGTGATGTCAGATGACATTACTCGCTGACATGTGACATGGCAGTGATGATTTGAAGCAAACACAGAAAGGATGTAAAATAATGGTATCGACATATCATGGTGATGCACATAAAATGATAAAAAAATGACCTTGACATATGACCTGACAGCCACAACACATACATAATACATCACCAGCAGCACAGAGCAAGACAGAATGACATATGACAGAAATGACATAAAATTTCTTGTAGATATCATGATTTGGTGATATATAAGATAACTGACAAACAATTACATGACAGATGAGATAGCCTCCCTTAGGAGGTTGAAAAGCAAAGTAAACACCAAAACATGACAGAAAACAACCCATATTTTTATAGCCAGGCTTTTACTTATTTAGCGCTTTGCCGTAAGATCAAAATTTGTTTGCGCTTGACATTCTGTTGCAAAAATGTTTCATCGTTATATTTTTTCAGTCTTTTTAAATGTTTCTTGAGACATCTGTTCATCAGGAACACCAAGTTTTTGCCATGGTATTTACAGCATTTAATAACAAAAAAAGTCTGTTTTTGTCTTTCCTTTGCATTTAAGGACATTAGTTCCTTTAAAAAATTCCTTCTTACTTTTTCTGTACCTCTTAGCAATGTTCAAGATGATAACTTTATGCACCGAGTTTCTTCCATCACATGCTTGTACTCAGTATATTTTTATATATATAAAATGTCTTTCATGACAGAGGTCTCTCACTTTTGTTCATTTCGTCAAATTTTGAGATTAGTTTTACACATGTTACATCCAGTCCTGAAACTGTGTCCTGTCTCATTTCAGCATCAGAAATCATTGCAATTCACATCTGTATATAAGTGGTGCAATTTTACATATGTCCAACCTCTTCCATTCCTTCCTTCTACACTTTTGATATGTTTTTGTTGAAATTTGCTTGATCAAAATTTGTTGTTTTTTTTTTGTGTGTATGTTTCAGAAGACAATAGATGTACGTTCATCATAAAATATTCAGTAGGGTTTCGGATTCTGTGACAAATTTGGTCTCAGTGTCAGTAGTCTGACAGGTGACAAGTGATGTGAACATTAGAACATTATATATGAAGCACATTTAAAGAGAGCAAAACCCTAAAATTGAAAGTTTTACCCAAAGCATTGATCGTAAGGTTAGCATTCTTATCTGACAAACACCCTGTATCTAGTCATTGATCTGTGAAACAGACCACATGGGTGACATATTCAAATGACTGAATAAACATCTGGCAAAGATCTCAGTTCATTGGGAGATCGTTGTGCTCAGTCCTACTACTTCCCTTCACCATACAAAAGAGGGATTGAACAAGCAGAGTAAAGAGGAAAATAAATCACTTTTGCACCTTTTGCTTGAAACATACACCATGAGAATTTTTTTTAAAAATATGATGTAAAAAGAATGTTTTCCTCTTATTTTTATAATTTTATCAAATTTTTTGGCCATCAGTCTTTCGAATGGCAAGCAGTAAAAGGATTTCCTCTTCACACTGCTTGCTGAACATATCTTTCATCTGGCAGAGGGAAGTAAAAGTCTAGTCAAAATGATCTCCCTTTACACTAATCTTTCTTTTTGAAAGGGTAGATAATCTTCAAAACGATCTCCCATTGCTCATCTTCCACAATCAGGTCAGATGAGTGGCACAATGTTAGAATATGTCTAAGGGGATCTTACAAAAACTCCAACTTGGTTTTTAAATTCATCCCAAGTCTGATCCTTTGTACATGGGTGACATAATGTTAAAATCACTTTATAGACATTTTTAAAACCTCCATTTGATCGTTGACATTTATTGAGCTGATCAAATGTGCAGAATTTTGTCAAAATGTTTTAACCCCTTCACTGCTAAGCCAATTTTACAGTTCAGTGCTAAGCATGGAGGATATGGTCAGTCTTGACCACTTCTGTCCCCCACTCGCACTCAGTCCCACCCACTGTGAGTGAGCCAGCCAACACCCATCCTGTACTTTCCCACAGGCAGGCAGAACTGTCAGGGATGTCAAATTTCCTACTTTAGTAGGATTTCCTGCTTTTTGGCTGTCAGTAATTTCTCTGTTGGCCCCAAATCCAGTAGTATTTACCTTTAATCTACTTTAATTTTACTGTTGCTAAAGAATATGCCAGGGACTTTGACCTACTTTTCATGTAGACAGATTGGCATCCCTTAACTGTTATTCAGTGTTGGCAGTTGTTGTATAAACAAGGAGGAGATACTGAGCTTTCATGACCCAGTCATCTGGTAATCATCAGCTCACTGCCTCTATCAAAAGATTCTGCATGTAAATGTGAAATGCTGCTCACTGGTGGGTATATCCCATCAAAGGGCTAGGGGTCTTGGTTGTTGGTGGGCTGAGCTGAGCCAGGGAATATTTATACATCTTGTAGCACACAAGAGACAACTTTTTGGATGTATTTCATACTGATGTTTGTAGTGAAGTGGTTAATAAGCATTCTTCCCAAACTGTTTTTGATTTATTTATCCATAGGAGATTTATTAGATGGATAGATTATATTAAAATTACCTCATAAATACTTATTCTACATTACTACCTTTGACAATGAGCAAGGCAGAGATGAAACACTTTCTATCTATATTATGAAAATTGAAATTCAGATACATAAAGAGAGTGTTATTGTGAAACTGATCAGAGTTTGAATCACATCTGCTGCTTGCGTGCTTCCGGGGCAACTGAGAATAGATATGAGTATCTTCATTAGGTCTGTCAGACTTAATACAGATTGTACCGAGTCAGTGCTTTATGGGGATAACTGCTCTAAAAATGTCATCTGTTGTTATTACTATTATTATTGTTGTTGTTAATATCACATTTTGTGAGATTTAGTCATTGATCATAAGGGCAAAATTTGGAACATGTTCATTGTTCACTCTGTTTACAGGCAGATAATCAACTAGTTGAATCCATGCACTTTTTATAATATATCAAATATTGAGATAGTCTTTGATAGTTTGTTAAGGACATTTTGTCTTTGACAGTGCTACTAGATTTCTCTGTTGCTTGAGAATCAAATGGTTTTGTTTACATCTTGTTGATTTAATTAATTAATTAATTAATTTATTTATTTATTACATTTGCTTTGATATGCAAATCTTGCGTGTATCACTAATAATTCAACAATTTTAGAGACTTTTATAGGTGATGGTTTTATTTTAAAGAAGATGTTGTGTTCAGCCAGAGGGATTTATATGCATTTCCCTTCTGTTTGGTTGTGAATATATCTTAGCATATGAAAACTTCAGAATGCGTTTGGTAGATCACATACATGTACATGTAGAGTGATCTGTTTATAGGGTTTATTTTAGTTCACTCTAGTAGACATTGATATTCTCTGGATACAGGGTCTTTGTGCAAGTATTTGTTTTAAATATACACCTTTCAGAATTTTCAGCCATAGTCATTCAGTTTACCGCATGTACTTTCTTTTAAAACACTATGAATTTATTTCACTTTGTCAGTTTTTAAACTTTTTGTTGGATTTGTTGATTCATTTTGTTTCACTCCATGCACTTGTTTTTTAGAATATGACTTGAAGCATGACACAATGAAATTAGGCACTCGTGAAATTTTTTAGCATATGGAGTTATTGGAATCACTGTGAGTGTGAAGATTATTTGTTTTCCTTTCTGTGTGTGAACAGAATTTTGTTCTACTTTGAGTAGAAGTTGAGGTATTTCCAATTAAAGACAGAGACAGTGAGGGTGACTTGTTGTTGCAGCTGAATTGCATGAGAAAATGACTGATAATTTTTGTTAATCCTTACTACATGCCACTGAATTACAATTTTCGGGCTTTTACTCATTCTGTTTCAGCAAATTTTACTCTGAAATGCATATTTAGACTGACATAAAAAGGTTCTATGAAGAACAAAAATTTACATTAAAAATTCATTCACTATTATAATTTCACCAGACACCTCAGTTTGACGAGCACCTGATTTCATCGTGTCGCATCTCATATGTACTTTATATTTATCATTTCACTCATTCAGATTCACTCCATATAGTTGTAATAGATAGTTTAGTTTCATTCATCATTGCACTATGTGAGATTCACACCATGTAGTGTAGTAGATAATTTTTATTTTGATATATCATTTCACTAATTCACTTTCGTCTCTTTGATTCCATGTATTTGACCAATGCTTATTAAATTGATGGGATGAAATGACCAAAACAGGATACCAGCTTTAATATAGGGCTTGACCTGAAAATGAAAAATGGAGACTATGACTATGTACATGTATTGTTTTATCCAGTTAGTCCTACTTTGAAATTGGTTTTCTATGTTTATTGTAGCCCATTAAGTACTGCTATAGCATATTGTATAGTACATAGGAGAAACTGATTGAAATATAGTATAGAGATTTGTTAAGAATTTTATGAGCATCTCGGAGGTAGTTGATAGCAGATTGTTTTATTTATTCTTTTAATTTTGTATAATATAAGTTGAAATATTAAATACAGCATAATGCACCTCTCTCTTAAAATGTACTAGGCCTACACGATATCACCTTGTATGTTAATTATAAACCAGAATCATGTATCAGGTATAGAGTGAGTGAGTGAGTGAATCATCTATTGAGATTGAGATTGATGAGTTTTTGATCTCAGAGTGAAGAGTTTGAGAAGAATTTGAAGGCAGGGAGTAAATGGGATATGAGTGTGAGAGATCAGTATTTGTGCCAGAGATGGGAATTATTTCATTTTCATTTCCCTAGATCAACATTTGTAAGGTATCACCTGTATACGCTACATCTTCTTTGTAATCACCTATGGTATAATCAGTCTCATAGAATGGAAGTATTCATTGCTTACCTGAACATGATTTAATTTATTCTCTGTGTGTTCACATGCATTGGGTATTGAGTTGTTCGCAGTACCAAAATGCACTTGCCACTAATTGTATTGTCTGCGTACGCACCCTTAGATATGACACCTATCCTCATGGAACATGGAGTTGTTGGTTCTGATAATGTTTATATTAATTGCGTTTTTTTTTGGTACATGGATGTTTATTCAGCTAAATATGGTTGTGTTTGGTTTATAAATTATGTATTTGCATGACTAGGTATATGATTCTAATGTGAGATTTTTCATATACAAATTTATTGGTGTTTGTGGCAAATCCATCAGGAGTACTGCACCTAAGTGGACAAATAATTTGAGCCATGTCAGAGTTCCTAGGCATCAACAGTTTCTAAAACTTCAAAATGATTCACAAATCCACATTCACATAGACTGAGATTTAAATCTAAGTTTGAAAGGCAAAGTCCATTTCTGCCCACTCATTTGCTGGTCTGTGGGCATCCTTGGTTGTTATGATGAAAATCAGATTATTAAAATACAGATCAAAAGTCGTGTGCATGTATATATCACTTGGTCAGCTTTAATTCCTCACTGATCCCCAGCAGCTGTTGGTTGATTGTAGATTGACAGCTTGATGTTGATCTATTGATAACAGACTAAAATAATACAAATCTCCTGCCATATTGGTCTGTCATATGCACAGCAGCATAATTATTTCAGGCAGTTTTTTATTTTATGCCCATATACTCCAACATCACCATAGGTTGGCCACAGATTCCTCAGGGTGCTGGCATTTTTCTACTGCGAAGTTAAAAGACTTCCATTTTTTCATTGATTTCCTCAGTGAAGCCACCTTTGATGTCCGACTCAGTTTGCCTAGTTGCACATCCTGTGGAATTTTTTAGTAATTTTACCATCTGATAGTTGTATGAGGCACAAAGAACTCTGGCATTGAGCCATTTGGTTCCTCTCACCACCAAAGAGTTGCCAAAAGTGCAATTGCAAGCAATAGAACAAGAATATGCCAGCACAAAGCTTTGACAGCTATCTTATGCACTGCACTTCAGTACATTTATTTTCATTAACTTTGGAACAAATTTGAGTAAAGGTGCATCTTAAGACTAACTTTTACACATCATTTTTCAATCAAGTCGTGTGATCTGGTCTCGCTATCTTGGTGGAGGTTGAATTCATTTTGTATAGTTTGATTCATATAAAACATCACAGGGTGCAAAATGTGTTCTTGATTCGGGTGCACAAATTAGAACAATGGTCATTTTTATTGCACTTTTCAAGGATCAGTGTAGATGTCACTAGTCCACTGAAAACCTAAAATTAGTTCTGAAAAACTTGTTCTTAAGGAGAAATTATAGAATTATGTTAGCTGTGATCATGACAGGTACCTTGAAAACAGTGCAAATTGTACAGTCATTTTCAGAGATAGGTTTGAGGTTTATATCATCAATAAAATGTATATGAATCAGAATGAATCATAGATATCATTGAAAACTGAAAAGATGGCCTAAAATTTAGATATTTATCTCAGTTTTCCATTCTGTTGAGGTTAGAGATGAACCAGATCATGTACGACAGTACCAGAAACATATAGAAATATCTGTCTCACTTTCTCTGAGAAAAGAGTGTTGTCTTTTATTGCTTGGGATCAAATTGTTTTTGGTTATACATGTGTATTTTTTATGCAAAATTTTATAACTTGTCAATTATTTATTCATTGTGGGGAACCAGAATTTTACCAGATTGTACCTCTATTGTAGTTTGTTTTTTTTTATTGGAAGACGATTTGTCTTTCTTCATGGAATTTGGTGGGATAACAAAATATGTAAATGTCTTTTGAAAAGATTTTAATGCTTCTTTGTGAAGAAGCCTGAACCTGTTTCTTTGTTAATGATTAGACTATATTTTCTTCACTAAGTGACTGGCAGAATGACAGGTGTTCCATATTGCCATTGTATATGTAATTTTGCCAATAAATTAAAGCCAGCTTTGAATAATGATGATAAATACGTTTGTATGTTTGCAATTTATAGTGGCCATTCACTTATGACGTTTCGCTTCCGCGTCCGCCCCACATTCTACTATTTATATTTCAAACATGGAAGTAAATCACTTCTGACATTTCGCTTTTGCGTCCGCCCCACATTCTGTTGTTTACATTTCAAACACGGAAGTAAATCTCTTATGACGTTTTGCTTCCGCGTCCGCCCCACAAAAGTAAACACCAACGTGGAAAGGATCTATAGTCAGAATGACGATTGCAAATGACACTGGCTGAATATTTGTGTGAATGATTTAGATTTAAGGGGAGAGAACAAATTGTGTGAATATGATTTCAGCAGATATCAGTGTTTTGTCTTTTTATATGTAAATTTATACATGTACACAATATTGTTGCTGCATTTAATCTTTCCCACATAATATAGATCTACCAAAATATATCTACATACTGATGAGATCATTTTTCTCCCTCTTTGGCCGTCGATCACACTTGTTGATAAGGACCTCAGCATTATCACATTAGTTTGGTATTTTGGAGTTTTATTGATATATCCTGTGGTGGGCACCAAGACCAGCCTTCAGACAACAGTTCCGGTTTTTTTTTTTTCAGTTGTTTTTTTTTTTACTATTTTCTGACTGATACCAAAATATTTCTTTTTTTCAGATTACAAAAGGTGAAATTGTCATTTTGTGAAAACAAAAACAAAAAATTAGTATCTTAGTTGAAAAGTGGTTAAAAACAAGCCAGAACAGCCATACATCTTCATTGTCCAGCGTGATTTCTGACTCATTTGCCCTGGTCGCAAGACATCAATTTCAGTTGTATTACCTGAGATTCATGTTTCTTGCACAGTGTCAGTCAAAGAAAAGCATGCATGAATATAATTCCAGGTTGAGCTGTTTAGAACTACTGATTATCTACAGATATGGCACAGCCCCCCGGGGCACGCCGAAAGGGACCGAACCCCACAGAACCTGAACCTTTAGAATATTTTCAGCCCACTTAATGAAGAAAAAAGAACAAATTTAGTGAAGTGAATACAGTTTTCAAAATTGTAGGACATCATCTGTTACAAATAACTCAGATCAGTGCGTATATACCTTTAAGAAATAATTTAAGAAAGAAATGGGGACATATCACCCTTTTAAGTGCCAGTTGCCCCACTGAGGATTCACATACCTTTCAAGAGTGCCACATTCAGCATAACATTAAGAATCAAACACCAACACTTGAAATAGGAAAGAGGACGAAGTTTTATTCAGACTTTTATCCTAAGGAGGAAAGGAGAAAAAAAAATATAATCAATGATAGACAAGCATAATCAGTAGTTAATAAACATGACAATGAATCAAGTACAGAGCTATAATTTCTTTTTTTTCGAAACACCAACATGTATGCATGAAATATCAAAGAAGTATCTAATTCACATTCATATCAATTTCATGTTCTCTGTATCTCTAAATAAATTTTTAAAAAAAAGCTCTGAAACTGGTATTACTAGGAATTCAATTTCAATGTAAAGTTATATGTTGATGAGGGATTACTTTTCTTTCAAATAATAATTGGCTACTTCAATCATTTATACACTAATGAGGCCATTCAGTTCAATTCTGAGACCAATGAATTACGGAAGAAAACTTGTATAATGTATATAAAATATGTTTTTCATATGTATATACAGCACTGATATGTTGATGATGCTGGAATGTTTTATATATAAAATGTAAAAATGGTTCATCAGCTCTCCACATTCATTCATAACGCACGATATTCTACAGAAACATTTACAAGTTTTGAAGTCATTGATCTCGTGGAATGTTGACAGAGCATTCAAATCATATTCAGGAGTTTTACTCATCTGATGATCTAATCACAAAAATAACTGATGTCGATAATGGGATGACAACAAAAATACAAATGATCATCCCAGACAGTTCTTAAACATTTTCTCCATTGTTATTCATGCAGGTATAAAAACACAAAGGTCTAGCTCTTAAGTCCATCATGAGCACAGATTCTCCAAAGATTACTGTCTTGCAGAACTTACACTATGGTTTGAGAATAATTAGTCTAACATTACTGCGGCATTAACAGTTATCGGATACTTTCTTCGTTTCTGATCGCATATACAAAATTGCTGGTGTATGATCTGGATGTTATAGTATATTACATAAGCAAAATCTCCATACCAAACTTTGGCAGAAAGAACAATATACCACTGACAACAAGGCACGTTTGATAAGACCATCTAACCACTTCAATCACATACATGCGTCTACCTGAAATGTTCTCAGAACAAAAACTTTGAATGAGTTATTTTTTGTCCTCATAAGGTAAGCTGCTTAAGAATGAGGAATAGTTTTTGTTGGCTAAATTGAAATGTAATGAAAAACAAATTAAATATCATTCATGTTCAGCAGATAGCCCATAATCATTACATGTTTTGTAGGAAACTTACACATCTTCAAGAATAAGTCATATATTATACTTTCAGGTAAGAAAGGTGTTTGAGCTTAAAAAGTTATAGCTAATAAATTTTAAGTTCTACTGCAATCTACAACAGCAATGTATTTAGTAAACAAATAGTTCTATTGAAAGAGGAAAGGACCAAGTCAAAAAGATCTAGAGGATGCTGCGAATACAAGTCAATAGTTTGGCATGCAATTTAACGCACGAAAGGGTCTTCTTGTAGAAGTAATGCATAGAATTTTCTCTTTCATTTCATTGCTGCCATCATCACTTTAAATTACAAAACAGCACTGACACACATGGGAAATGACATTCTGCTGAAGTTCCGTCAATCTTTCAATGGGGATGATCAGTTTTGGTCATGAAGTATTCATTCCAACCACAACACAAATCACATATGGCATCAACATGGAGCGTTTTTTTGTTGTTTTTTTCCTGTAAGAACTTTACAAATGAGTTACTCTGTTACTATTTACATCATTCGGAGATAAAATTTGTTTTCCCCTTTTCCCAATCAAATAATTTTAGTGTAAGTAAATGTCAATTCCAGATTCAGTTCCAGATCTTTCTGTTTGTCAACAGAACGGTTAAGCATGAATGATGGTTGTCATAAGTGAAATGGATAATTGTAGGGAATTTCACATTGGCTCAAATACAAGGCATACAAACTTTTATTTGCAACCAATCCAACTTGCTTTCTCAGACTAGACGCTGTCTTGTCTGTCTATGTCATGCAACATTTCATCAAGTTCTGGGGATTTGCATCGATGATGAAGATATCAACAGATATTTACATCTTATGTACAAGCTAAAATAACATTTTTGTTGATACATAATGAAAAAAAAAAAAAATCCAGCTGCTTTATTAAATACACAAGGCATTTTAAAAAATGGATATTCATGTTTGCTACCATGAAAAAAAAAAAAAGGAACAGTTTGCAAAATATATGTTTACAGTTTAAAATGTACATTTAGAAAGTTAACATGTAAAAAAAAAAAAAAAATTGGAATGTGCAAGCTCCACAGAATTTAAATGTTCAGAGATTCTTATCAGTTCCATGCTCAGATGGGAAATATTTATCCAAGTCAATTCTGATAACATACTTTTGAATATCAGTACAAATGGGCTGTATGTAATAGACACAGCTTTCAATAATATTGAGTATTTCAATCTCTGTTTTTTTATTTTTGATAGCTTTTATTCTCAGAGTATTTTCTGGAACAACCTCTGAATTTGCAAACCCTAAATATAAATAATAATTAATAATTATAAATAATTTTTAAAACATGATTAATAAAAATTCAGAGGAAAGAAATAGTATAGAAGAAAATAGAAGACAAAAAAATAGAACCAAAAGAAAAAATTCCGCAGTCTCTTATCATATAACCTCTACTCTACGAGTATTCTTAACAACAGTCACATGGTTTGAGTAAAGAAAGGAAAAAACAAGAGAACATCAGATCTGTTGATATGAGTCGAGCATTTGGAAGAGATTAAGGAAAAAGTATGCGAGTTGTGGAGAGGAATGTCTGCACATAAAACAGTCTGAGTAAGGTTAAATAAAAAATGTTTCTATAAGTTTTGAATGAGTATGGATCCGATAAAAGAAATAAAACAAATTTCCAAATCATGACAAAATACAATTTTTAAAAAGAATGTTTTAAGAACATGGATGTCAAGAAAGTAATTAATAACATCCTAAAATTCCTTTTTCTTTTTCCAGGAAAGATGTAGAAGGAAAACTACAAGATCTGAGGCTGTAATACAAAGTCTCCATAAATCATTAAAAATTTGTTCACGTAAAATTTGTGCAAACCCAACAAAAATTGGGATTTTCAAATATCAGAGCATTTTGTATAAAATTGGATTCTACTAAACAAGAGCATTTGGTTTCTCAAAAGACATTCCAACATTGCATCCATGACAAAAAATTAACTCTTCTTGTAAAGGTATTATTTATCTTGGATGTTGGCAATATTTGTGACTTCACACATCACCCAGTCTGATAACAAAGGCATTATTCAAGCTGATATTATGACAGAGTCTGTGCACTGTGCAATCTATCTGAAGATGCTTAGGATGCTAGGGACTGGGTTTCTACACAAAGGTAGAAGATGATGGTTTGGGAGCCACTGGGGGATGAGCTGGTTTAGGAGCCACAGGGGGACGAGCTGGTTTGGGAGCCAAAGGGGGAGCACTTGGGGGTGGATGCCAGTCATCATCACCATGGCGGTCATCTCGTCGATCATAATAATCATCTCTGCGATCATCGTAATCATCTCTGCGATCATAATAATCATCATCTCTCCTGTAATCATCCGGGTAATATGCCTGACCATCATAGTCTCGAGAGTATGAGCGATCACGTGGGTAGCCATTAGGATCAAACTTGTTGGGCTCTCCAGCACCATAGTCAGGATCATAGTCATGTGATGGACGTCGATCATAGTCTTCGTACTTCTGTTGTCCATAGTCATCACTGTTGTAACTTGGTGGTCGTTTCTCAAAGCCACCCTGGTCGTCTTCATAGTCATGGTAACTGGACAGAGAATAGGTTTATAAGCAAACAAAGTCAAAGACAAGCCAAAGAAAGACTTATATAGTTGAAATCTGATGTATTCTCCCTCTCCCACTCATATCAGAGATGAATGATAAGTCAGTAAGTATTTAAGTATGTCAGTGTAGAATCAGATGTCAATGCCATCACATTCTCTTTCAACATAATATCTGATTTTACAAGTCTTGACTGGCCACAGGCAATTGCTATAAGAGGACTATTTTATTAGTGCTGAAGAAGTTATGAAACAGGGGACAGACAGTCTGCCTTTTATAAAAAAATCCTATTCTATTCTACATGATTTCCACTGAACATTCATCTTTTGAATTCTCCAACTCGAACTGTATACATAGTATATATGAGATACGACACAATGAAATCAGGCTCTCATCATATTCTGAGCATATGCAGTTATTGGTGACCCTGTGATGATTATTGATTTCCCTTTCTGTGTGCAAAAAAATGTTTGTTCTACCTTAAGTAGAAGTTGAGATATTAGCAATTAAGCACGATGGGGATGACCTATTGCTGCCCTGAATTTAGTGAGAAAAATGGTCGATGACCTTAGTTAATTCTCATTTCGCAATAACACTAAATTACCAGTGCTGGGCTTCTACTTGATCTATTTCATCAAAGTTAATCTTGAAATGCGTTTCTAGATTGACATCAAAGGGTTCTAGGAAGAAAAGAAAATTGTGTTAAAAATTCATTCACTGTTGAAAACCAAGTGATTTCTCCCATCGCCTCAGATTGACGAGCGCCTGATTTCATTGTGTGGCGTCTCATATGTTCTTAGTTAAGAAATTTCACAAAGGCCTGAATTTGCTTGACTGAACTGTAAGAAAGACAGAAAAAGCCAGCTATTTGAGAGTTTCCATCAGCTCTTATGGATAGAAAAACAAGCAAAACGATCTGACTTTTCAACTACCATAATATCCCTCCAACAACAATAGTAAATATATAAAGATAAACTTATCAAATGGATAACATCCATTTATATGGATTACAACTTACTCTCTGTCATCATAGTAGTCATTGTTGTAGCCACGTGGCTCAGCACCAAAGTGATCACCACGATCAATACGTTGCGTATCTGGGGACACAAAGACAACATGCCATATACATATTCATCAAATTTCAAACTATCCAACAAATTTTTAATATATAACTCTTGTACTGCCCTGCTCACTATCTAACTGCTTTGGTTCAAGTCAGACCTAGCTTTGATCTTTCAACAAAATCCACAGCATACAGGTCTTTTCTTTTTTTTTTTTTAACTCAGCGATTCAAGATAAGTTTGGATTTGATTAAATTAAAAAACTGTAATATCTCAATAGTAATCTCAATTTCAAGCCACATCCTATTTGATAATTCCGTCATAGTTTCTAGTCAGCCAAAACAAAACTTGAATACAAAGAGCCCAATCTCAGAACATGGTATTATTGTTCATCACTTCAACTGTTTCGGTACTAGAAGCCAACAAGTTACTTTTAGTATCTACTGTGGTTAGCTGGGCTAGAGTTAGAAATTAACTCTTTAGTTCCTAGGATCTACACGGAATTGCTATCACATTTAGAATCAAATAGTCACTGCATGCAGACCAGACATTGAAAACCTATAACTTAAAAGGTTTTACTATGCATATGATACAATTACAATAATTCACATACCGACACAATCACAACATATTCTTCATATTGATAGATGAAAAACAACAGAATTCCAGGAGCAATATGAAGAAACCTATCCCCACCATATCTCTCCCTGGGATTGACTAGAAAAAATTAATATTTCAAAGATTTCAAAATAACGATGTCCCCATCATGAACACTACAACCTACTGGGCATTCCATGTTTTGTATATCATTTTGAACTACTGCTGGCCTGGCACTCAACAAGATGGAGTGAGCACAAACCAATTGGCCCTTTTTTCAGCCACGTAGATTACTTCCCTTCTCAAAGTACATGTATAAACGGTAAAACATTGTAAAAGAAGGCAAAAAAAATCCCTGTATCTCTTCTTGTTTAAAACATGGAGCAAAAAAATTTACAAATTTTCAGAATTTTTTTTGCTACATGTTTCAAATAACAAGAAAAAAAAGGTGATTTTCTTTTTTTTTTCTTTCTTTACAATATTTGTGTGAAAGCGCTTGCACCCAGCACGGGGATGCAATCTAGCTGCCAATCAAAATAGCTCATTATATTCTTGTCAAAAAATTTATATTGATTACCTGCACTAAAAGAGGCTAACAGGCAGCAATCTACCATAAAAAATCCAAACCATGTTCTTGGAAATAACTGAATTCTACAAAATGTCCAGCTGTCTTAAAATATTACAGTACTGAATTTTTCGCATCCTGATTTGAGGTAATTCTTTCATGGGGTTTATATCTACAACTGAGTTAGTAAGAAAACGGTTATCTCTGAAGTTATCTTAGTTATGCTGATACCAGGTTATACATCAATCCATCGTACATGAATTCCTGAGGTCTTGTCAGAGGGCAAATACCCACATCAGGGACTCAGAACTGCTTTTATCTTACAGTTTAGAGAAAATAAACATTTAAGCGACCATATCATATGAGAATCTGCAAAATCATTTAATGATCTCCTATATCACTGATGTAAAAAAAAAAAAGGACTGATGAAACATTAATTTTAACATCAGGGCATCATCCAATATCTTCCTTTTCAAGAAATCAACAACCAGGAGACTAACAGGATGTGCACATGCCTAGCTCAGTCTTAGCCTGAAACAGAAAACTCCACTGCCCTGATTCTTATAAGGTGCAGCCCACTTAAAGTCAATTCGCAAAGAGTAAATGTTTGCTTGAAAATAATACAATCCTGGCAGTTCCATTATTTTTCCCTGCATATCTCTGTTCAAGGTTTAATGTCAACCTTGTCTCAAATCAACAATTTCATTCAGTCAAAACAGGCTGACTTGAACCAGACTAGACTACAATCTCTCATCTGTACTAAAACCAGTTTCTGCCATTTTTTAAAAGAAAGACAAACACAAAATGAAGAAACCCGCAACATTCATGCAAAAATTATTAAACTAAAATATAAAAACTTCAGATCACTTAGTGTTAGAGATTAATAAAATGATAAAGAAAACACATCATAAAACCAAAAAATAGAAATACAACAGGGGAAACATTAAAACAAAAAACACAAAAGAAAAAGTTCAGAGCTCCCCATCAATATATTCAGGCAGAGAAAAATGAATAAAAGAAAATTTTCTTGATACCAATTCAAAATTTAAAGATCTTCTATAACCATAAGAAAACTCTATACAATATGCTATAGCTTGATTCACATCTTGTGCTTGCCCCAGATAGCCTCCACTGGGAGGTTGAAAGACGTATATAAAACGTTGTGCTTAGGATAATATATGAGCTAAAGCTAATCTACAGAGTGAATTTGGTACATTTGTGGGTAAATGCGTGATATGTAAGACTATGATTTATCAAAACACATTAAGCTAAATATTTCTGCCACAATTTATAAATCCTGTAGAACTGCATGTGCAATCAAAAATTTGAAACAAAACAAACCTAAAATTAATCAAGAAACCAATATTAAGGTATCAAATAATTATGTGACTTCTATACTAATCCCCTTGTCGGGTTGACTGCATATACTGCTCACTTTTTAGCACTCAGCTTAATATCATGTGCTAGGGCTAACATAGACATTGAATTTTACACATCTAATTTTATAAGGCATGTATAACAGATGTCTTTGCTATCAATTTAATAGTATGCTTAATAGTTGAACCATCATACGCTTGGAATAAGTGCAAGCAAAGAACTTTAGGCAATTACTTAAATGAGATGGTAATTTCTAACTTATTCTTTCCGGGATGTGTCGTTTGCGACACCTACAGAAAAATATGATTTCTGCCTGATGATATTTCCAGTCTTTCATCCTTTCAAAAAATTCATTTTAATTTCTAACTAAGAAACCAACCAGCAAATAATTTTTTAACTTGAACAAGATGATGATTTCTGAACTAACCATTTCCTGATGTTTGAATTTTAATAATTGGAGCTAAATGTGATTTCTGCCTGATGACATCTTTAATCTTACACCTTTTTGTAAAATTAAATTAATTTCCTGGTCAGTACATACAGATCAGATTTCTATAAATCATTTTAAATATAATACCTAACACGCTGTGCACCAATCATATCTACCATTTATGCATGATGGTTCAAAAAAGGAAACAATCCATCTCCTTAAACTTTAGTAACCACTCACTCCTCTGTATACCCATAACCATTAAAGTCAAGGACATCCAAAAAAGCCTGGAATTAAATATTCTCAATTTTCTGTCTCAGAAGAAAAAAGATGGTAGATGTACAGTATCTATCCTGATCAATAGGGGCATGGATGCAATTTGTAACCCCAGAAAATTAATGAAATTACATATTTGTTTCCTCACCTTTGGGCATCCCAGTTCTATTTTTGATGTTTTAAAAGTTAAAACTGAGTCATCTAAAACCACATGCAGCACCAGTAGATCTAACGTAAGAAGCAAACAAATGGTATAATATGATAATGATGACTAAATGGCTAAATACTAAAACAAAAATGACAGTGAAAGATGCTGTAGAGGAAAGCTGTTGGCTCACACCATTCTACATGCACAGTTTTTATTACAGATGCAATATCTAATCTAATTTGAATGTTCAGTGGAGAGAAAACAGCTATGCGGGGGCTGAAATTTCACTGCGATTTTAATCCACAAAGACAAGACTAGAACATGAAATCAACACAGAGCTCACTATATTAATATTACAATGACCTAAAATTAGTAAATAGCATATTGACTGATAATGCACAAGAACTGCTTTAATTCCCCTTGCTTGGTAGTGTGATATCACATAATGAGGCTCATATAATACAATATTGTAGTTCTTCAATTTGGCAACATAATATATAAGAATAAAATACTACAATTCCTTTTACAATAAAAGTTAGATGTAGAATGTATATAAGCCATTTAAAAGTTTTAAATATATTTCAGAAAATATCTTTCAGTTTTTATTTGTCATGAAGCAGTATCCTTCCTTTATATAAGAAAACAGAGATTTTGTGTGGATGAACTATATAAAAGTGAACAAAGAGCTTTCCTCTGGACAGCAAAAGTCAAGGGAGAATGGGCAGAATGGCAGTGACAGTTATTACACTCAAACGACGGCTTACTATCATAACTACCAGAGTATGGTTCCTGTCCGCCACTAGTAGCACCGGTACCATAGTACGGAGCTGCTGCTGCTCTGTCATTGAAACGGAACCCTCGCCGATAGCAAATGAAGAAGAGCGCAAGCAGAAGAAAGATGAGGAGGACACCAAGTATCATGCCGATAAACCAGCCAATGTTGCCAACGAGTGCTGAGGCAGTCGCTGTAAATAAAAAATATGTACTTCAAATTAAATATCCTATTATTACGACATAACACATGATATAGCACACAATATAAAGAATTCTATGGCCTGAACATGGCTGACATAAGGTTTCTGCAGTAAATACTGCTCTCAAATCAACAAAATTTTGGGGATCAACAGGTAAGAGGAAAATCAAAGAATGCAAATGCTATTTCCACAATTGCCCACTCATCTGAAACCATGATATTGTCAGAAACCAAAGTCTGAAGTGACAGTATATGTGGCTTGCACATTTGTTCTGTTCCAATATGGCATAAGCAAATAACTTTCTGTTCCATCCTTTCAATTTTCAAAAATTTTAACCTACATTCAATTCCAGTTTCTGCCACTCACCTGTGCCATCTGTCCGCACTTCCTCTATGCCAGAGGCAATGCTGACTGGACCATTGGTGGCCTTGATCCTGATCTCATATTCGGTGCCAGCTTCCAGATTGTCAATTTTCTTCCAGGTATTGGTCACTTCGTCAGTTGTTCGCAGCCACTCAGGACCATCTGGGATCAAACACAGAAAAGAGAACAAATGATTATTACTGAAAAAGAGACAAACAGAGAGAGAAGATTAAGCCAGGCAAGAGTTATTGGACTAACCCTACAGTCGTTACACTGAACTGATATCACATTCACAATTAGGTATTTTTTTCAAAAATCACATGACCTAGGAAACATCGCTCACATGTGGCTTTGTTTATATGATGTGACAAGTTTGAGAGCTCATCATTCGTCCAGATTTGTCTGCCATGCGCATAGCAAGTAAACAAAGCCGCATGTGAGCGATGTTCACTAGATCATGTGATTTTGAAAAAAATACCTAATTATTCCTGAATATATGGATCTCCACTGTACCCAGAGACAATTGATGAATACTCTCATAAACCAACCGAAAAAAAGTCATATATAAAATATCTAAATGAAAATGGCTCTCAGTGTTACCCTTCTCCACAGTCTCCACCATCCCTCCTGTCTCCTTTTCCTATCCTTTCATCATAAATATTCACGAATGTAAAAAAAAATCTCCTTTACAAGTAGATGTAAAAAGGGAACCGATGGAAGTGTAAAAGCAATAAGAAAACCACAATGTGAATGAAACTTATACTCAGTAGTCCATTCACATTAATCTTTATTTGTGCCGCACCTCCACTCATATCACCTTTCTTCTGCTCACTAACACTCACCAAAGTTAGAGTTTCTGCCATGGTCAAGGACATGACTGTAAATATAAAATGCTTAAACGCAATCAACATAATAATATTGGGAATAAAACTGATAATCATTTTCAAACTCATTTCTCCTCAGCCTCCATCTTGTCATACCCCCATCTATCTCTACATGCAGCTCCAAGAAACTGGTATTTTCTAGTATCAGCAGAGAACAAAAACGGTTTGGTTAGTAGTAGAACTTTTTTTTTCTTTCTTTTTTTCTATTAGAACTTTTTTTTTTTTCCTTTTTTTTTCTATTAGAACTTTTTTTTTCTTTTTTTTTTTTTTCAAATGCTTGACTGATCTACAGAAAAACAATGAGATAAAGAAATGTAATACATTATTCAGATTTCAATGAAGATAAGACATAGTATTTACATGTTTCCTACGAACAAATCACCCCCCCCCCCCCACCACACACACACACACACATTTCTGTAGACTTTTTCGCTCACAGTAGAATGATAAACTTGTTAGCACAAAAATCCATAATGTTGTTGCTGAGGTGGCCCCAAAAAATAGAAATGGTGGGCAAAGATCAAATCATTGCTCTCTGTCTGTCAAAGTATGAAAAATGGAATGTTTGTTTCTCATCCTTGGCGGCTCACCACTGGCAGTTCGAGTTGCGTCTGTGCTGTAAGGTGACACCGCCCTCTAGCGAGCAGCTTGCAATATGGAGTCAAGTCTTCTTCTTTACGCGTCAGGTCTGGAGCAGACATCCACGTTCATGGCTTGCCAGACCTTTCTGTTGTCAGTTCTCCTTATCAACTTGGTATTAGCTAATTGGGAATTTCATTTTTGGTGGCGTATCTATTAAGGCTGTCAATATATTTCATTCGTGGCCGTCCTTTGCTTCTCTTCCTCTGGATCTTTCCACATAGCATCTCAAGTCCATCCCTCCTGCAGATGTGTCCGAAGAAATTCAGTTGCCTCTGTCTCATGGTTTTTATGAGGGATCTTTCATGTACATTGACATAACTTCTTTGTTCGTTTTTCTCTCTATCCATGATATTTTCATTATTCTTCTGAGGAACCATATTTCAGCAGCTTCCAGCCTCCTTTCTGTGTCTTTGTTCAAAGTTCAGCTTTCACAACCATAAATGCCTAGATGAACGGACCACACATATGCTTTAAGGGCGTTAATTTTGGTACCAGTTGTTATATTCCTGTATTGAAATGTGGGTTTCACTTTGTTAAATGTATCCTTGGACATTGCAATTCTTTCCCTTATTTCTGTATAAATTCTTGCATTCTGTGTTATAGTGTACTCCAGATATTTGAAGTTTTTCACTTGTTTTATTTTCTCACCATTGCAGAATATACTGCACTTAGTTATAACAGCTTGTTTTGAGATGACCATACATGAAGTTCAGTAAAGACGATTTATTTAAACAAATAATACAAATTAGTGTCACGGCATTTTTCAATATCTTGTGAATTTAAACAATTATCTCTGTACGTGCATTAGTCTGAAAGCGAAAGCTTAACAGTGAACGTTGTGGAAGTAAAATCAATAAAGAGAATGATCTAAATGCAGATACCGTGCTAGAATAATGCTCTATCTTAGGCAGAAATTTGACCATCACAATCAAGTTGTTTATAGATTTCTATGTTATTTGATTTTCTTGAATTGTTTTTCTGTTTGCCGGCCTGATAGTTCTATTGTATCTTTATAAAATGCTCTATCTTTTTCATTCCCATGTATTTCAAATGCCGCTGCCAAGCTCTCTGTTTATTTTGATTTCAGGCTATTCATTGTTAAGTTTCATTACTGATAAAGTGATGTTATATATCCATGAGTGTACCCGGTGAAAATCCCGTGAGACGTTAACACTAATCAATATCTTGTATCTGCTGCCCTCTGCAAGTTCCTCTCTCAAACCCTATATCTGCACTCGGGGAACACTATTTTTATTGTAGTTGGCATAATGACACAGACAACTTGGCGATGTAAAGTCAGAAATAAAGTCAACAAAAATAATCTAAAAGAAATTGCCTTGACACACCAATATACCTTACATCAATCTTTTTCTTGACTACAATTTCGCTTCCACCCTCTCTATCCACAGTCGCGAAACACTCGTTGATATACGTAAACTAACGCCTCGTAAGTGGTGAAAATAAGGTTTAACAATGGAGAGGCTGAAATCAAATAAACAAAAGTGTTCGGAGACAATAACAGTCAACGAGTTCTCCTTCTCATATCCAGTCCGCCCCGGCGTATAATTGTTGATACGAAACAAAACTATGTCAGTGATGAAAACAGAGAACTTAACGATGAACAAGTGAAAGCGGATGTACAAAATGATATGGGTGAAAATAAAATGAGGCAACAACAGCTGGAGATGACAACCCCGGATGAGGTTAAAAGACAAAATAAAACGACGCAAAAACAAAATCAATTTCTTACTTTAGCCCTTATAGTTTCGCTCAGATACCACCCACATAAGCTCTAATACCACTTGGCAAACACTCTTGGAGATCTATATGGGATATCTCTTTATTAGTTCAGAAACAGAGAAATTAACATGTTTGATCTACAATTAAATAAACAGAATGGTCTGAATAGAAACACTCTGCGACAACCATGATTAATCGTTGACATCCCAACACCTTCTCCATTTATCTCCCCCACTCCGACATCTCTCTCCAGATTCTGGGAACACTCGTGAATAGAAAATATCCTAGTAATCAAATAAGAGAATTTAATGATGGAGACCCTGAAATTCAGTCAACAGAGAATGATCTAAATGAAAATTCCTTGAGACAATAATAATCGATCTTTTACACCATCCCCTCCCCCCTTTTTGCTTCTCAAAATCTACCCCCGCCTCCGCTCAGTTTCTCTAATACGACACAGTGAACATAGCTGAATATCATATTTGAATGATATAATCTCTGAAATCAAATAAACAAAGGGATCTGAATGAAAATGTCGTCAGACAATAATGATCGAGCGTTTACACCATCCTAACCCTAATCCCCATCTCCCTCTCTAGAGTCTTCCATCCCTCCTCTCCCATCCCCCGCTCTACAATCCGTCTAATCTCACTAAAGACAAACATAACAGAATATAATGTTAGAAAAAGTGGGAGGGGAAGGAGGGGGGCTACATAGACATTAGAAGAGCAGACATGGGGGGGGGGGGGGGTGTCTGCGTAACTCTGCAGTCAATGTTAATGGAGGCGATGATTGCTTCATTCACAGGCTTATCGCTGCCTCTTGTCTGGGCCTCGACGCTTCACCCCTCTTTCATCTCCATTATCAGCTTTTTATGGCGCATTCTTTTCTCTCTTTTGTATTTGCTTCAGTTCTTAATCAGATCTATCTATCAGTCAATCTGTCTGTCTGCCTGTCTGCTTGTTTGTGTATCTGTCTGTTTGTCTGTGTGTTTGTCTATCTGTCTGTTTTAAGTCCTTCTGTCTGTCTTGTTTCTCTGTTTGTCTGTTTGTCCGCCTGTAGCCTGAGTATGTGGTAGTGTTTTGTTTGGATGTGTGTATATCTTTCTTCACATTTTGATCGATCTTTCCCTGGACTGGCATAGTAGCCTATTCGTTCTCCCTGTATCCATGAGTGTCTTGTGTTTCTCTTGCAAGTCTCTCCCCCACATAATTATATTGTCTAACTATTTGTCTGCCGCTCTGCCTGTCAGCCTGCCTCTGTCAGTCGGTCTTCTTATCTAGCTATCTCTCCGTATGTCTGATCTTTCTATTCCAAGTCTCTCCCTGCTTCTATATTTCGGGATGTCTATTCTCCGCCCCCCCCCCCACCATCTCTCTCACTCACTTTCTCTCTCTCTCTCTCTTTCTCTCTCTCCTCTCACTTTACATCAAGTAGATCGGAAAGAAAGCTGACCTGCAGGTTCATTTGAACAACTGACTCACTTACTCACGAACTTGCTCTATCACGAACTGAACGACTGACTGAGCTCATTGGCCATAAATTTTCTTTTAGATCCACTCAACCAAGAATTTGCTACTCATTCAGCACCACCATCATCATCTTGTGTATTGTATTCTTTGATCAAATATACATAGCACTGGCAGACTCTGTTTCTCATAAATCCCTTTTTTTCTGCTTAGCTAAGCATTATCATCAACTCAATGGCTGTCTATCATCATTGGGATGACATCTTCGTTCTCTTTCTTCCAAGATATGCTCTTTTCTATTATACTATCATACTGAATCAAGATACGCCTACTCCCATTCTGAGGAAGCGAAAAGACAGATGAATACTTTCTTTTACTTGGCGCTACCCTGATTGTGGAAAATTCTTGCTTTACTTCTACTACTTGTCATGATTCAATAAGTTACTCAAAATTGTCAATCGAATCAGCTTTTTTTTTTCCACTGGACTTCCTTCTCCCTGAACATACTAGATGTATATCAGTCCCGGGCCAGACAATCACACATAATAAGTCTTACTAAGCTATCTGACTATTTGACAGCTTTATTATGGGGGTAGACTGAAACATCATCATCTAAAGTTAAAAAAAAAACAAAAACAATGCTTTCTTTGACAACATCCAGAATATTTTAAGTAAAATATGGTAAGATGTACTTATGGAATGTATTTTACGGAAGTGTCAGTACTTTTACAAACTTTTGATATTTCATACTACAGCAATTGAATGAGTCCATAGTCTCTCCTTCTTTCTTTCCTACCTCCTTTTTTCTTCCTGTCTTACTTTTTATTCTGTTTGGGGGGGGGGGGGGTAAACTACTTTTTCTTTTTTTCCC
>JBCAUA010370546.1:0-18509 GCA_038406235.1 Peronia verruculata | reverse complement strand
GTGCATTAGCCATGCCAGGAAAGAGAAAATAATTGTTCGAGTTGTTTGCAAAATAGGGCAAATCATGTGGGCCCCTATTGGTGTGACTTAAAATTATGGAAAACTAATTTGGATCATTGTGGATAGGGCATGGGGCTGTAACAAAAGTAACAACATTTAACGTTGTTAACTGATGCTCATTTTATCTGCCATCAGGTGGTCATATTGGATGAGCCAACCTCAGGTATGGACCCTGCAGCTCGACGTCAAACTTGGAATGTTCTACAAAATGCCCGTCAAAGCAGAACAATTGTTTTGAGCACACACTACATGGATGAGGCAGACTTGCTTGGAGACAGAATCGCTATCATGGCTGAGGGTGTCATTAAGTGCTGTGGCAGCTCTATGTTTTTGAAAAAGCTCTATGGTAGGTGGGACTAAATTGGCTTATGTTACAGAGGGCCAATTGTTGTCAGCATTTTTTTTTTCAGTGGCTATGTTTCAGTGTATTGTAGTTTCTCGGAACCTGCATTGGCTTTTAATACTGCTACGTGCTTAAAGCCCGTAGCATTATCAATGACATCATTTTATGAAATATCTTAAATATCAAGATATGAGCCATAACCAGTTGCTACCTCAAAATGTTGAACAAAAGAGTGAACAAAATGGAATGGACCTTCACTTTCTGACAAGGCTAACATGGGCACTTGTGATACGGCAACTGATGCAACTTCAAATTCATGACACAATTTTACATCCGCAATTCCATCTGTCACTTGATGAAGGATTGCCAGAGGGGCAACTGTTTTGTGTGGTGTGTCCTGGGATTGGATTTGCTATGTTATTTCTCCCAGTTATTTGCTACCGAAATGATATTCTTAAATATGAAAAATTATAACAGCAGCATTAAATTTTGTTTTCTAAACTGAATGCATTCCCCACTATGGTAAGTAAGAAAAATATTATCAGTCATAAATTTATTGATTCATGAATATCTGATCAGTTTAGTCAGGCATTAACTCATCTTTAGCAAAATTCAGGCTCAAAATGCATACACCAGGTGCTGTCTATCATTTCACCTATATGAAGACAGAGGTGACGAAGAAAAATATAAATATTTGAATAAGAATACATCTCAGTGAATGATATTGTTAGACTGATAATGTCTAGAATACCTAAGAGGCAGCCACCTTTTATGCTTCCCAGGAAGCTGAGAACATCTATGGGTATATCCATTGGTATTTTGGAGTAGTGGTATGTTGTAAGGCACTTAAAACTTGCACACTGTAAGGGGATAAGTGCTATATAAATGCTCTCTGATATTATTATTATTACTATCATTAATAGAGTATCAGCATACTATACTGTTTCATAAATATCAGATCATACAGCCAAGTGTTACACATATCCAATTCAAATGAAAAAATTCTATCATTAGGTGCCGGCTACCATCTGATAGTTGTGAAGAACAACCAGTGTGATGTTGAGATGCTGACCCAGTTTATCCAGTCCCATATCAGTGTTGCTCAGCTGGAAACGATCATCAACACTGAGGTGTCCTACCTCCTTCCCGACAGTGAGTCCAGCAAATTCCCCAGCCTTTTCCGTGCTCTGGATGAGGCTCAAGAAAAACTGGGTATCAACAGCTTTGGAACCACTGCCACAACTATGGAAGAAGTGTTCCTAAAGTGAGTCTTTTTGATAGTGATTTTCATCTCAATATTCCCTTGATCTGAATTTTGTTGTCTTCACTGTATCAACATGTCACCAGTGTTTAATTTGTCTGTATGACTAAGGAATAGTTCCATTCTGTAAAACACTTTGAGTCCTTAAAGAATGTTGTTAGATTCTCTTGTCATGTTCAGAGAATGGCAGGCAGGCTGACATGGATTCCCGTGTCCAAATGAAGGCAAATTAAAGTGGCCCAGTGAATCACAGATGCTACGCAGGATGAAATCTTGCAGGTATGAGCTCTAGTTCACTGATGAAACATATAAATCTCTCTCAGTATTATCATTATTATATTCATGATAATTATCATTGCTTGATAGCAACATGGCAAATCCTGTTCAATGATTCTTTCCCAGGGTGGGTGAGAGCTGTTATGATGAGGAAGATCCCATTAGCATCCTTGCTGCCAATGGAGCAAAACATGGTACAGACACTTTTGCAAACCCCACCTTCGAGAATGACAAGGATCACCGTAGTGGAAATGGAGGTGGCCAGCCACCCTTTGGGAGCTCAAACAGAGTGGACGTAGAAAAAGAGAACCTAGACAATGAAGCTAAAGTCAGGACTGACAATGACGTAATGGGTGAGTGAGTGATGGTCAGTTATGTGCACAGATATAACTGTTGCTCCTCTTTCATCAATAGACCGAAACTGCCCTTTAAAAGTTAACTATATTAAGTGTCAGAGCCATTATTTTGAGGAAATTGTAATTGTATGGAGTGAGGATGCTCTTCTATGAAAATTAATCTGATCCTGAATACTTTATTGGTATTGCAGTATTTCACTTTTGGTGAATCAAGAGCTGGAAATAATTTAGCTTCCACGAATTGAACTGCAATTTTTGCAAAACCATACCAGTGCACCTATGGCAGTTAAACTGTATCTAAACACCATCAGCACTGTTCTATTTCTGATGGTTATTATTCCTCAAACAATCACTGACAAAACAATTTTGATATGCCCAAATTCTAAGAATTATCTGGTCAAGCATATAACATATAATATTTATGTCTAATACATAGAATATGTAATACAGTAAAAGGCAGACGAGACAACTATCCACAGGTGGCAGAAAGACATATAATCATAGAAGGAGGACCAGTAACATTGCTAGGACTTTTGTAGAAGAGGAAGAGGTTGAGGTCAAGGGGTTTGGGAAAGGGAGTTGGAAGAGGGGTGTGGAGGAAAATGGTGGGAGGAGGGAGGGGAGTGAATAACCACTGCTGTAGATGCTGAACAGTTGAAAAGCTGGATCAGTCATGCATTTCAACTGTATGCTTTTAATCTCTTGCAAAGCTTTGTAGAACCCACAGCAGTTTGGCCTTTGTTCTTCACTGCTTAAGACACTATTGTTGGTCAAACATTTTGGTAGTGATCTTGGAGAGACTTAGATAGTTCCTTGTTCTTCTTTTCTTTCTTTTTTTTTTTTTTTCATCTTATATTAATTCACTTAACAGAGCTTATTTCTGTCATTCATCCTCCCCCCCTCCCATTCCATCCCTTCCCCACATCTTCTCTTTCTCCTCAAAGTCTTCAGAAAATATATAGAACCATTTATTACATGTTAAATAGAGCAATTCATTTTGAACAGACATGATGTTATTTTGACTTTGAACTTAAACTTATGTCACATCATTATTAGACATGTAAACAGAATGGAGAAAACAAAACTTTGATTTGTCTGTTAAGTTTGTGTACTTGTTTTGTTCTGTTTTCGTTTTGTATGATATATCAACTTTCTGTTATATGGGGTTTTTTTTTTTGTCCTTATGCATGTGAACGTGGGTGTATGTTATATATTATACATGTGAACGTTAGTGTATGTTACATATATATATAATGTGTCTCATTAACTGTGAATAGAATTTCCCTCTAGGACAAATGAGGTTCTTTTTTTTTTTTTATCTTTTATTTTATCTTATCTTCTGTTATCTTGCCATCTGTGAACTGACAATGAGCACCCAATCCTGGATGAACTAAAAGTGTTCTATAATTGTATAACTTTTATTACCAAGAACTCTGCCTCATGATCTGTCTCAGTTTGCATGCACATTAACCTTACAAGTGTTAGGAAAAATTGCATTGGCCTCAGCATTTTTGTGGTGTTATATTTTATTCAAGTTTACAAAATGACAGTTTATGTCTTAATGTGATATTAAATTGTGAGCTCAGTATTACAAAATGACATGGTGATTGGAAGATAATTCTAACATAAAGTACAGTGAGTAGGTTTTTGACAAGATCAGCCTCTTAACACTTGAAGGGTTAAGATAACTTTACCAGTTAATTATGCGTGGCATCTATATTTCTTGCTTGTGCTGTTCATTGATTGTTCTTGACTGAGTTTTACCATGCTCCTCTGATAGAACTGCGCGAGAGGAAACGACACGGCCAGTCAAACAACGGCAGCACAGGTTGTTTTTTTAGGATTCGTAACTCACACTGTTTTTCCCCCACATTGTCTCTGGGTGATGGATGCAGTTTAGATCAATGCTGGAAGATTGACATGGGAAAGTGATCTGATATTTTTTTTTTTTCAATTTAATTTTAGAATTTTAATTATTTTATTGCCTCAACCTGGGAAGTGCTTAAAGTGATGTAAGAGTCTACAGTTCCCAAGATGTAGTGTATGTACATGATTCCAGATTATTGCACCCCTCACATTGAACAACAGATTTTAAGTAATGAAGTGGAGAATTTAATACTGTCCATGGGGTCCCATGCAGATGTATCCATCTCAGGCACATTGCTTGGTTCACTGCCCAGATTTTGCATCACAGCTATTTAAGATCCATGACAAGTTTTGTAAATTGTAAGTTTGTTTTGTTGCTTCCTCTGCATGTATTGAGAATCACTGTTCCTTTTCCATTAATGTATGTAAGAAGACAATAGCCAAAAACCCAAGAACTGCAGCACAAGTAACCTGCAGTTTTAGATCAAACAAACTGAATAATTTCACAAAATTGTAATAGAACCCGTCCTACATGTGATCTGATAATCAATTAAAGTTATTGTCCTGTTTTAGAAACATCATGGTGCTCTTATAGGAAATGCAAGTTGCAGAGAACTACTCATATCACTTTTCCAAGTAAATCTTCATATTAGCCAATTCATTCATTTTGCTTAGGTGATGTTTGCTGTGATGAACACAGTGACCTGGAACACAATGACTTCAGAACAGAAATCTAAGCTTCAATTTTTTCTTTTTTTTTTTCAGCTCTTGTCAATATGATTAGTCTCAGAAATCTATGAGTCGATGAAATGTCCAGATGTTGTAATTCATGGATCTAATATAAAACATTTTTTCGGAAACTAAAGGCAAAATGAATGAGTTGAAGATGTGTTAAAAAGTAAAAATAAAACCATGCTTATTTGCATTGGGGATTTATTTTCACCAAATATTTATCATGTGCAACAAGTGTAAGTTATAAATTAATGTAAGAATAGGTGGATGTGATTTCACCTTTGTGTTAGATTGTCTTTGTGTACAGTAAGATCCTATTGTGCAAGTCACTTTTTTCTTTTTGCTTAATATGAGTTCAGATTTATTGGGAAAAACAATTACAAGTCTTTTGTTGGAATTTGAGTCTAATTTTGTTTCATTTATTTGTTTTTGTCATATGATTCTTTCTTTTTTATTAATTTGTTCCTAACAATCTGTTGTATGTGAGCTTGTTGAAAGTGCAAGGTGGAGTATAGGAATATGGTGAATATTGTGTGATTTCAAATCCTGAAATTGCCCATGAAACTAGGTATTTGTGTGTTTCTGTTTGTAAGTGAAAAAATTGATGAAAGCGGTATATACATTGTGATGTGTTCTTTGGGTCCTGCACAAATGTACCCACGTTTTATGGCATTACCTGTTGGGCAACCTGGGGTTCTAATCTCAGTATTGATATCGATTGTCTTCAGAGGCGTATTATTATGATCACTATAGGTGATATTTACCAAATCAATAGACCTAATAATAAAAATTGGAAACATGCAAAATTAGTTTTTTTTCTATAAAATTAATACCCTGTCGAGATCACACTTTCCACTGGCTGTCATTCTTGGGATTTAGAGAGAGAGCTGCTCTTTTAGTATATTGTGATAAACACCATGTCTTTAGTTTTATCTCATGGCACTCTTTTCTTACATGATAAATTTCCTTTTTTTTTTGTTTTAAATGAAATTCATTTCATTCTCGCACTTCATTTCCTTTGCAGTAAAGTACAAAAGATTAAAAGAATCTCCGTATTCTTTGATTTGTAAGCGATGGATGCACATTTAAAAATTTCTTTTCAACACTGAATTTGGATTTTGTGATTTTGTTTTCTAGGTTTCAGGGTTGTTTTTAATTCTTTGAAGAAAATGATACTTTTGAACATTTTTGACTTTCTTTTATGCATATTGTCAAATGAACCTGAGAGTTTAAACTTTTGGTTTGGCTTACAGAAGTTTAGCATCATTTGGAACATCTCTTTCAGTTTTAATGAGATAAAGATATTAAAGGTTTCTTTTAAATAGTGTATGTGCAAGCATTCTTTTATATAGACAAAGCCAAACAAAAGTGAGAAGAAACAGAAAATTAGAAATAATCTTTGTCCAGTATTTAAATATTTGATGATGATATTGATTCATTTTTAATACAAGACTTTATTATTTTAACTCTAATCCATTCAGAATTGTATTCAGACAATATGTTCATTTTCAAATCTGATTTTATAAGATTTAAAGTTTTTTTTTACTGTATTTATTGAAAGTCTGTCACAGTGGGTTTGCTGTGGAACATGACATAAAATATTTTATTCCACCTAACATTTAATACAGGAGACATGATGTCGAACCAGTTCTCTTCTCTCTTTTTTTGTGTGAATGCCATTCTCTGCAATAAGATGAGCTGTCATGCCCTTGAGCTGTAATTTGAATTCAGGCTATGAACAACCTTATTTTAACCACCACCCCCCCTCCTTTCTTTAAAAACAATAACTGAAAAACCCTTAGTCACATTTTCAAAGTTGGTGATACTCTTTGCTCATTTTGTAAAATGATAATCTGTAGAAATGAAAGGCCTAGCTGGAGTCAGGACAAAACTGGCAACAAAATGAAGGGAAAATAAGAAAAGTCATAATTTATGATTGTGATTGCTGTTATTTTGAGATCGTCATCTGTGTGTTTCCCTTTTCATTTGGAAAAAGATCTTTTTTCTTGACTGTTTTTCCCTTTGAAGTTGTTTTGTTGGGTCTTATGTTTTTTACTGTTTTTTTTTCTTTTCTTTTGATTTTTAAAAGATTTTGTTTTGGAGGGATTAATTTGGTGGCACCAATATATTTTTGCCTCTTTTATTTCATTTTGCAAATTTCCACATTAATAACTATCATTAAAATCTATCCGGCTTCAAGTGTTAGATATTATATTACACAAATTGTTACTTGTATTTTCATTTCAGAGTGCATATTTTGTCTTTTGTTTCTTTTCTAATATTGTGATCAGTCACTCAAAGAGTGTTACCTTCAGTGTTACCATAGAGTTTTATTGTGTGGCTTCATTGTAGAAGCAGAAGTTGCAGAAATATTGGGTTAAAATTTAATGCTAACAATGATATAAGTGAAACACACTTCGGGATTACTTCAGAAAACGAAAAGTTTTGAATATTGCAGACACAATGCAATGAAATCAGGCGACTGTCAATTTTTGATTATATTAATTTATAAATATCATATTAAAGCTTATTCATTTTCCTTTCAGATGATGAAAAAAAAAAAAAGCTTTGTTCCATCTTGAGTTGAAGTTGAGAGTTGGCAGTTAAAACTGACATTGCTGAACTTGCTAACTTTTGTTTAACAATGGTCTCCTCCTCATCTAATGTCATTAAATCACAATCGTTGGACTTTTACTCAATATATTTCAGTCAAGTAAACTTTTAATATGCTGGCCGTACTAGGGTTTTGTGACAAAAATGCATTACAAATTCTCTCCATGAAAACATCATGAGTTCTTGGATTTTCTCAGTTTAACTGGTGCCTGATCTCATTGTGTCACATCTCAGTTTATTGTTTCTGATGAGAAAATAATTTTAAGGAACAGACTCTTACTTTTTATTGATATTTAGTCGGAACAAATAAAGTGTCAGAAAGCTTAGGTAAGGTTACTGAAGGTTAACTGTTTTTGAGGCAGTACATACCATACTATTTTTATTGATATTTAGTCAGAACAAATAAAGTGACAGAAAGCTTAGGTAAGGTTACTGAAATTTAACTGTTTTGATGCAGTACATACTATACCATTTTTATTTTGACAGGTGGTCCTGCTCTGACAGGATAATAGGAGGCTGATATTTGATATGAACATGTTTTAATGAGGCACATGGCCTGAAAATGCACTCTACAGTAGAAATTATCATTCATGATTTGTTTCAGATATAAAATTTTCTGAAAGGAATACCATACTTGCCTGAATTTTTAAATCAGAGAGACTTGAGATTGTTAAATGTTTATGAAGATAAAAATTAAATCTACAGATGTGTTGATTTACATATTTGATTTTTTTTTATTATGAAAATGAAGTCTCCACAAATGGTATCTTATGGTTTAATAATTTTTTAAAGGCAGTTTTATATTTGTTTTCTTATGGCTTAAGTTTTTAAAGACAATTTGAGATGGCAGGTGATGGAATCAGGCTTTTGTCAAATTTTGAGCATAGGGAGTTATTGATGGTATCACTGTGAAGATGACTCATTTCACTATCAATGTGTGAAGAAATGGTTGTAGAAACTGAGATATTGGCAATTAAAACTATGGAGTGATCTGTTGCAACAGCTGAATTTATTGAGAAAATGGCCGCTCAGCTTTGTATGTCCTTATTAATCTTTGTTAGGCCATGCCACAGAATTACAATTTTTGGGCTTTTACTTGACCTATTCTAGTAAACTGAACTCTGAAATGTATTTTCAGATTGATATAGATGGTGGGGTGAAGGAAAAAAATTGCGACAAAGATTCATTCACTGTCGAAAAATACATGATTTTTCCGGTCACCGCAGTTGGATGAGTACCTGATTTCACCGTGTTGCATCTCATTTGATATTTGTTTATAGCGCTACTCATTATCATTTAATTATTTAATATTTAATTTGTATGTTTCCTCATGAGAAGAATTACAATTTGCATAATTTGTTTAAATGAGATCTGTATGTCTTATAGTGTTCTCAATCAGTTGAACCAAAATAAGTGATTGTTGTAGATAATCTGAAAAAATATTATTTGGATTGTTTATTACGTTTCTGAAAAGAATTTACATATAATAAAAACCAAACTGTTAGCTTGATCAAAAGGTTCACGTTATTAGGGTCATCTATAGACATGAGTGATTGCTGACAGCTTCAGCGGATTAACATAAATAGTTACATTTGCTGCTAGCAGTTATTTTCTATTATTATTCGCCATTTATGATACAGGAATATTTCAAACAGACAGAAATGACTTTTTTTTTGTGTGTGTCTGCCTGCCATGTCGAAACCGAAGCATGTCGGTGAATAACTCTGATGTTTCTGGCATGTTTTTATCTTTGAATTAATTGTGCTCCATTAAGAGGAGATTTGAAATTATTGTTTTCAAAGGTTTCACAAACAAATAGATATTAAATTAAATCTCCAGAGGGATTTGTCTTGACCAGATTATTTTTTTTATATAGATTTCTACCTGTCTTTTCTTTTTTTACTTTTTTTTTGAGAAGTATGTTTTAAAAAAATAATTTTAAAACATCTATAATTCACAGCATTCAACAAGGGCTACACAAAGGTAACAGGTCTTACACTACAGTTTTCTCGCATAAAGGCTCTGTTTGTGAAGAAGGCTATCCATACATGGCGCAACCGGACAGTCACTTTGGTGCAGCTGCTGTTGCCGGTCATCTTCACCATCTTTGGCCTGGCCATTGACGAGGCACGTCCAGACACAGTGACTGAGCCAGCGCTAGTCCTCAACCTGGAACCATTTGGGGGAACTTTCATTCCCTATAGTGACAACTCAACAGCTGGCAGCACCCCATTTGTAGACTTATATATGAAACAGTTTGGGAGTGCACAAACTTTTGAAAAGATTGAGCCGGTGAGAATATTTTATGTCTCCTTCTTAAATATCTTAATTTTTCAAGCACTTGCTTGTATGGAACACTGCTGTTCAGACCAGCCTCAAAGTGTTCCTTTAGTTGTCCACTGCCTAAGTCATAAATCAGCACTCAGACTGAGAGCTCGGGGGAATTCCCCATCAAGGTGCGCCCGTATGAATTTCCCGATCCACCATATCTTCCCCTCTGTGATGTTGCCTCTTTTTATCCCATTAGTCAGCAGTGTCTACTGCAACTAAAATTGTTTTGTGGCCATCTTGAGAATCTTGTGTTTTCCGTGTGTTCAGTCATATAAGTTTTGTTCATGTGTTCGTTTGGATTATTTTGCATGGTATGTTTTTAAACTACATAGTATTGTAACTAAACTCACTGTGAATCGATATTGTTTTTTATCAAAATCTCTTTTTTGTGTCCATCAATATCCCTAAATTGGTTTTAAACAGATTGGTAGTGGCATCCTCCCACTGTGTAAAACTCGTTTTATGGGCCCAGTTTTAGGAGCTGAGATCGATTTTGTCCTCATACTACTGAGATTATACACTACTGCATCTATGGTAACCTTATTGTGGTGGAAGCAAAGCTGTGCCCATTCCCACGTTGAGAGGAATGAAAGAGTCATGTTTTAACTTTATAAATGTCAGATTTATAAAGAACTCTGTAGACTCCACTGATGAATATTGTTCATTTAAAACTCAGTATAAGCATACAACAATGCCTTTTTTTGCCAACTTTTGCCAAATACTGCTCTGCATGACATTATATGCACAAATAGAACATATCAGTTAGAAGTCAGAGATATTTTCTTTTCATTGTATAGCTCATTTGTGACACAGAGCAATTCTGTTCACTCCATACTCCTTTTGAAAAAAGCACAAACTTTCACCACACAAGTTTGCCATCACTTGTGCAGGGACCAGGATGTGACTGACATTTTGATGCTGCTCGACTCAGCGGGTCGGTGGAAAACTAATGCAATGGTGGTGAATAGCCATAGGAAATACATCTAATAGCACTTCATACGAAAATAATCAAATTATGATGGTAGACCAGGAACATTTTTAATAGTAGATCAAGATACATTCTATCATATAGACATTGCATAGAAATTATGATTCAGAACTGTGAAAAGATGTTCTTACTGAGGATCTTTGTAAGCCATACTGAATTTTTCATCATAGAGGAAATGTAATATGTGATCAAAAGTTCATGCCTCAATAAGTCGAATGACATCACTTTTTTCCAGATTGAAATTGTTCAAATGATTGTCTTTGCAGCTCTCAAACTTTCATGCAATACGTTTTGTATATTAAAGAATACAGTCCCCCAAAAGATTCAGACATAAATTTGTGGCTATTTTGTTTCAGACCCAGGAAACATTTGATAATTACACAGTCAAGAGAGCTAGAGATCTGGGAATTTCAACATACAATAAGAAAATGGTTATTGGAATGGAAGTGATTGACCCCAGTGGAAGTGAATCAGCATCAGCCATTTCATTTTACAATGGTCAACCATTCCATGCAGAGCCAGTTGCTGTGAGTAGACTTCTCATTATGTTTTTTTCTGCCCTCCTAAATTCTGAATATTAGAGCTGTTATATTACCCTTGGCTATCAATAAGTTAAGATTCTCATGGAATATACATGAAAGATTATCAAGTGCTATCAGAAACCCATAAATGCAAAACATGCATTTACCTACATGCTTTGCTGCTCATTATACAAGTTTCTTTATCATGGTGTGATGGAAGATCTAAATTTTGGAATGTACGTCTCAGTAAATTGTTATGTTTTTCTTTCTTGTGAATGCAGTAACATTAATGTCTTGTTGGGCATGATGTAGCTGTTTCTATCAAAGAACCTATTTCCCATATGTTTCTCAGCCAGTTGAAATGAGACGTAAGTTGCTGGGCTAGAACTGAGAAATTGGGCTTTGAATCTGATGAGGGGGGTCAGACATGGAATTTTTTTGGTTGCAGAAATCGAAAATGCATTCATCTCTGAACATGACAGCATCGGTCTTACCCTCAATTTTTAAATATTTCCTCATTTAAATGGGAGGAAAGTATGTAGATTTATGCCTTAGACCGTTGATTTAAACTCGATTTTCTCAGAATTTCAGTCATTGCTGGGAGGTTCTGGCTTGTCTCTCTCTGTCTGGCTAGAATAGAGCTAGCTTAAAACTTTTTTCACCGTCTGAAAGGGTATGAAATAATCTTTCACATGATACCAATATCCTCATATGGTGAAAAATCGACATACATCTCATTTTGACTGGCTGCGAGATTATCAGTTCTTCCTACAACAAAGTGAGAATAATCAGATGAACACATGTTTCGTGTCCCTCATTTGCAAGTACCTCGGTACAACATGTTCATCAATACATTGGTCGATTTAGTTATGAAAGGTCCTGCAGGAGCAGGAGGTCATCTCCCTGCATCAGTGGTTCCCAACCAGCTGGTTCTGAACCCAAAACCTTGGCCAGTGGGTCCTGAAGCCTTGATAGAAATGTTTGTGGAGAAATTAATTTCAACTCATTTATCACATTTTTTGTTTGTTTGTTTGTTTTTATGTGAGTGTTTTTTTCCTTCTCATCACAGAAAATAAAATGTAAATGAAGATGCTAATAGCAGTGGGTCACGTGAGTCTCAAGCTCTTGATTAGAAGGTGGCATGGGGCTCAAGCATTTGATTAGGGAGTTACTGTTGCAAAAATTTTGAGAACCACTGCCTTATACATAATTGCCATAATGCAAAATAGAATGCAAACTACCAAAAAAAAAAAATTAAAATAATAGAGTCAAGTTGTTGGTGAAGGTATAATTGATATGTGAATGCCACCTTGTATGGTCCTAGAAAGCTGAGAGTGTAGGCCTACATTAATGTCTTTATGGGTTTGTTGAGGTCTGACTATAAATCACTTCAAGCTTGTACTGTATGGAAGAAAGTATAAGTGTTCACTGTTGACAGTATTATTACTGTAAATATGACTGATAAATTTGCCTATTTTTTTTTTTTTTTGGTTTTACAGCACTGTAGAGTGTTAGCATCTCAACGGTCATTTTATTTATAATGCGATCTTTATGCTGAAGTTGAAAATTGTTTCATCTTTGTTTTATTCAGCTGAACTATTTGATGAACACCATGCTTCAGTCTACCTTGAACGATTCGTTCAGTCTGCAAACAGCTATCAACCCATTGCCTAAAGACAGCCAGGAAGCAGCTGAGGACAGTATCGTGTCATCTGCATCTGCAGGGTTTTCCATTGGCTTCTTCATCTGTTTCGGCATGGCATTCCTGACCACTTTGTTCATTTACTTTTTGATCAAAGAAAGACAGGTATGTTTTATGTAAGCCCCTTTTCTGTGTGTTCCCTTCACTTTGCTAATTTTATAAAATTTCCTGATGACGGAGAGACAAATATGTCTCCTACAAATTGAAGTCTTAATCTTCCATTATGTTTAACCCTAGACATGTTAGAGACTGATCTGTCTGAAACTACCTTTCATTTAACTATGTCCTTGAACTCCTTTCCTCATAATTTGTACTTTGGTAATGTTCTCCCTTTAAATAATCTTCATGCTAAACTGTTGACTCTTATTACAACGTTTGAAGGGTTAAATGAGCTATTGACCTGATACAAAAGAAATTTAAATGATGTCCAGATGTCACTGGAATATTATGAATACTGAAATACTAAAAGATCACTCTCACAAGAGGCTCTGGCCAGGACTGTATGAAAAATTATCAAAATTATGAATAATTCATGTAGATTTAGACAATGTAATTTAATGCTATAGAGGAATCAAGGGGCATGCCAGCTCAAAATATGCACTTATTATATTTGCATTAGAATTCTCTGTAAGCAGCAAGCAATGGTATAACATAGCACTCATATTGTATCAGCCTAAATCATAGCCCATTACTTCTTTTGTCACATTATGACTATTGACGATCACCATACAATATAAAATTACAGCGTTTGAGTCTTGCAGTTAGTAAAAAGTGGTGGTTTGATGAACTAGACTTTAATCAAAGAAGAATGCGCAACTTTGTTTTCTTCTTAAGATAATGGGTTTTGTCACATCCCACACTGAAGATAGAAGGTGCAATTTTTTGTATCATGTATCTTATGGAAAAGACTTGCAGCAAGGCATATGCCCTGGTGAGCAAACGTTTCAGTTTTGATTGACGTAAGTGCTCAAACACATATTGCATCAACTTGAGCAAACCATGAAGTTTCAAGTCTCGACTAGAAAGTAAACATTCTAGAGGACTTCAGAGGCTGAGTCGGGGTTTGTGAAACCCAATCGAATGGCGAAAGTTAATGTCATCAAAGAAACCTTGGCAATTTTGACAATTTCCGTTCTCTGTTAAGGCTACCACAGTAATTTTAACCTGCTATAGTAGCATTAAACAAAGCGTAGTACAGGCAGTGGTATTAAATTTCTTCAATGCTTTTATTTTGACAGATTGGTGCTAAGCATATGCAGGTCGTCAGTGGAGTAGGACCGTTCACTTATTGGCTTCCCACTTTTCTGTGGGATTTCATCAACTACATTGTCCCATCTCTGCTGCTTCTCATAGTCTTTCTGGCATATCAGAAAACTGCGTATATCGACGATGGCAGGTGGGCCTTGGTAATTCTGGTGCTTGCTGTCTATGGCTGGGCGGTGCTGCCATTTATGTACGCCCTCCAGTTTGCCTTCCAGTCACCACCGACTGGAGTCGTCACTGTTATCATGTTGAACATTGTCTCAGGTAAATTTTGGAAATCTGGTTTCTCTCTCTCTCTCTCTTTTTTCTCATTTGGTTGATTCTTCTGTTTTTCCGCTTCTGTTTCATAGTTAGAAATCTCAAAAGAAAGTGTACGATCTTTGAAAAAATTTTTTTTGCTACCTAAAGCTGTGTATATCAGATGTCTGAAAGCATTCAGTGCATGAAACCATAAATACCTGATGTCTTAAACAATTAAGTATCACTTTAAGATACGTTTATTTGGCTCTATGATTTCAGCGATATTTTTTTATGGTCTCTCCTTGTCTTCAATGATATTCTTGATATTTTCTGAGTGATTTTAATGATATTCTTGATCAGTTTAACTTCAGTAATATTCTCTATAAACTTTGTGTGGCTTAAATTATATATTTTTTTTTCAATCTATCTGTGTCTTCAAGTATATGTTTTTGTCACTTTTTTATGACTTCAACAATGTTCTGTGTTCTTGATTCTCTCTGTTTGACAGGCCTTGTGACAACACTTGCAGTGTTCATTCTGAAGCTTCCAGGCTTGGGTACACAAGACATTGGCAATGCTTTGAACTGGGTATTCATGATTCTCTTCCCTAACTACAACATGGCCACATGTTTCATCAACATGTACGCCAACTATGAGAGTCTGAAATTTTGTGAACCGCAACAATCTATGTGCATACGTGGAGAGGATTTTCCTTGTTGTAAAGGTCAGTTGCTTGGAAAACATATCTCTGCCTGCAGTCCAGTCAGCATGACATATTTGATACACAGAAGAAAATGGAAGAATACATGAGGGACTGCAGGAGAGTCAGTGTGAAGACTTAGTAGAGATTGGATGTGATGTGTGCAAACAAGACCCTACAATCAGCAAAAATAGAAATAGCATGTGAATTCTCTGTTGATAGGACCTGCTTTAGGGACCAAAGGAAAAACAAATTATGCAACATGTTTGTAATAAGAGATATTATGTTGACATTGGTGGATGGCATATGAGCAGTGCAAAGAGGGCAAAAGGAAAGATGAGTGAATGCAATTAGTGAGAAATTGGGACCATGAGACTGAAATAGGAATTAAAGAGAATAGATAATTAGTGGAGAGCTTCTAGATATTTGGGTTTCAGTAGAACGTCTGGAAAAGCTGGTTCTAGAAAATTCTGTAGAGAGAAATATAGAAGATCTCTCAAAGAAGACAATGTTGTGGACAAACTACACGAAGAAAAAGAGGAAGTGTAGGAAGTGCAGTAAGGAACACTTTCTACTGTACCAAAAAGAGGAAAGATTGTACAAGTGTGCGAAACAACAAAAAAAGATTCTGTCCAACATTTCTCACCTAATCACTTTTGGCAGCATTTTCAGCCAACAGGAATGGGTGCTGGGAGCCTCCTGGGGAGGAGGGGGGGGAGCAGGGGGTTAGGCTCCCAATGAAAAGTGAGCCAGAACCAGCCCTCTGTATACTACTAATAGAACACATCACATAATGCAGAGGAGAGCACTCAATTAATTTGATTTAATTAATAAAATAAATGTTATGCAAGGTAAACAATATGTAATATAATGAATATAAACAAATGTTCAGTATATTAAAATAGATATATGTACATTTTTGGCATTTTTATTGTTGATAGATCCAATTTGACTTGGTTGTTTGAAGAAAAGCTCTCAGGCCAAAAATCTGGGCAGCTTGCCCTAAGCATCTAATAAAAAGGACTGTACTTCAGTTCTTGACTGGAACAGTCGTATGGTTTTGTTTTCAAAGCACCTGAGCATATTAGCAAATAGACTTTCTTTATGGTTTGGTTCTCATTGCCTTTGGTACAGAAAGAAATGGTGAGGTACAGCAAGCTCTCTCTCTCACTTTTTTTTCCCTGTCATGGCCTTGCTTTTAGTGTCTCTTTTTCATAAACTATTCGAAAACCAGTAAACTGGTGTTGATCATGAAAAACAATGCTGAAATGCTTCAAGCAATACATTTTATTTTGTTTCTATCAATATTATTAATTGCTATGGAACAGAAATATTTATGCCCAATGCTTCTTCTCTTTTTTTTTTTTTTTCTAAATGTAACGAAAATTATCATTCAGAAGCTATGGAGATAGAATACTAGAGAAGAAGGTGTTGTGGATGGCCTAAATGAAAGGAAACAAACTGAAAGTGGAAAGGCAAGATCGACTGATACAAAATAACCATTTTGTCCTTTTCTTCTCCAGTCAGTAAAGCAATTAAAAATTTTCTTTGAACTCCATACATTGACTTTTGTCACTTCCTAAATTCCAGTATAAGATGATTGTCTTTAGTCAAGTTTCACTGTGAGTCACTCAAGTTTACTGTTTTATCCTGTTTCAGCTACCTGCGCAGAAACTTGTGTTGATTTTGAGGAGAGTTATGTGGCTTGGGACATTCCAGGAATTGGTGCAAACTTGTTTTTCATGGCCCTACAAGGAGTTTTCTTTTTTATTGTCATCGTTTTGATTGAATATCATGTTTTCCAAAGGATTTGGTAAGTGAAGATAAACATGACTAAATGAGCTTTGCATTGGTAAGATCTGAAAGTAATGCGTGATGCAAATGCTACAAGGAATGAACAGTATTACTACTGCACTAAAATATTGTATTTTAGACTATATATCGTTTGAAAGGTGTATTATTATGTGTAATGGTGTCATGGAAAAAGAGCAAAATAAATATGGTTAATTTTGTTTCCATTCATTGAGACATTGATTTAATTACTCTTCATCAGAGTGATTTGAAAATAACCACCATGATAACATTTCATATATAATACAGATTTAATCAGATTAATATTTTAACACTTACAAAAAGACTTGGAGCATTTTTTTTTTCCTTGTTAGACACTACTTACAAACATTTATCCACATTTTTAAAGAAAATTGAATGTTGACAGAAATCAAGATCTAAGACAAAAGTATCAAATTTAAGTGAGAGGGATTCAGCACAGTGTTACATAGAGGAAACAAAGTTAGATAGGGGGGCAATGTAAATGTTAATTTATGTATTATTCACACTTTCATTCATCTCTTAACCTTTTTACCTAGAATAGGCTTTAATTCCAAAATTTCTTTCATCATAGTAGGATTTAAGGAAGTCATGAGATGTACTAAACCATACAGAAAACTGCACCTTTGTAGATGTATATTTTTTAAGCTTGTATCTTTTACTCTCTGTGATAACCAATTTTGTATTTTGTACATCCTACTGTCACATCTTGTATACAAAACTAATATCCTAGTTACTGCAAATATAGATGTAAATGGTAAAGCATTCTTCAGTTAAGGCAAGTACTGATCCCAATTTATTGTCAGGTACCTTATCCGTGGATCGTCAAACTCTGGTGGAGAGCACATGTCTTTCGAAGCCAGTGCCAGCCACACTGAAGACAGTGATGTTTCATCAGAGAGACAGCGCATCAACTCCACCCCTGCCTCTGTACTGTCCTCTAATGGTGGGTATTAGGCCTAAGTATGGTAACAGGATGAAACAGTCAAGATGCCATGATCAGCTGTGCAGTTCTGATAGATGAGCATCTTTTTCATGACCGGCCATAGAACAAATATTCATAACCTATAATGATTTTGCAAGTTCCAGGTTGTGTGATGGGGGACAATGATCCAATTTTCACAGTGCTGTGCATTCATTTTACAGCTTTCCTTTGAAGGAGAAAAATGGCTGTCACCTTAGTAAAAAGATCAGTCATAACTGAGTGTTTTCAATATCCTTAAGAGTGTAATGTCACACATATGATAAGGAAAAAGAAAATCTTGACCTGGAGGTGATTTTTTTTATTGAGTTAGGTTATTTTAACCTTTTCCATCATATTCAGCATGTTCAAATTAGAGAAAAACAGTAAAAAAAAAGTTGACTTTTTCATACCGTTGCCATGGCAGCGCCGCCATCTTGGATTTTGGCGTCCCTAAATTGACGGA
>JBCAUA010370435.1:0-18510 GCA_038406235.1 Peronia verruculata | reverse complement strand
ATGTGACACCACCCGGTGAAAATTTTCATGATAGATTTCAATAGTCCTTATCTGGCAATAGGTCATATATATATTTATATATATCGCGAGCTCAGTTCTTTGTTGTCCTTTCTCCATTTTGGGTGATTTGGCGATATGGATGTCATGTGAAAAAGGGATAGTGAATATACCATATACTGCAGTCATTTCACCCCGTATATTTTGAAAATCATTTTGTCCTATCTCCTATGTACAAAAACAGTTGCTAAATACAACTCATTAATTTGCTCAAAATGTGAAAAATGGAGATAGAGAACAGAGAACTCAGCTCACTATATATATATATATATAGAGAGAGAGAGAGAGAGAGAGAGGGGGGGGGGTATGAGGTAAGTTCTCATCTATACTGATGGACCACAGGATTATAGTTCTTCATGTGGGCAGGAATTTCTTCTGTTTCATCATCAGAACTGTCTTTGCGGCCCTCAGATTTCTTACTAGACTGACAGGCACAGTCGATATCACAGTCCAGTTTGTAAAGTTCATAATCTTCCAATTTTTCCATAGAAAACATTAACTCTGTAGTTTCACCACACGTATATTATACAACAGGTGAAACACTCTTCATAGTACAAATCAGATATTTATATGATCTGGCCTTTCCACGCATTGCCTGTCACATCACTCTGATATTCTCAGTTTGTTGACCAAAATAAATTTTGTTGGACCCAGTTTTGTCAACTGTCACATGATGGGCATGGCTACGTCTAAGGACAAGATCTTTCAATAATTAACAATTTTTTTTTTTTCATAAAATATGAGTGTGAGAAAGCCCATATGTGAAGCCGAATCCCAGCAATAGGTAATGGAAAGATGGAAGAAGAGAAATCATAGGCCACATGGCCAACTCAAGTCCTCTCAAGTGGTCTGAAATTACAATCAAAAGAAATGATGAAGCAGGAGGAGACTATCAGATGCACGTAGTACATTACATTGAAAAATTACTTAGATTCCCCTTACCACTTGATCCATTCAACAACTTTTTCATTGACCAGTGATCAAGCTATTGAGAGTACAAAGTGAGCTGTGATTGCTATGAATGAAAGCTAAAGTATGTTTATATATCAGATAGCTCTCTTGTGCTGTCACTCTATGCCATCATAAGATCACGTGTATATATTTCTTTGTAGTCATTGCTCCCCCATCAACGTCAGTCTGATTTAGCAAGAATAATCTTAATCATAATAAGGATGATAGCTTGCAGGTTGTGCAGAGATTATGTAATATGAAAGTAAATACACCCCTATGTGAAGTGGTTTGGTCCAAGCAGTTAACTTAGGTTATGAACAAATCTGTAATGGAAAATTGCGTGTGTGACAAGGGGTGATAAAATTGACTTCCATATGTCTTTGTGAATATAACCCCTTCTCCTACCATCAGCTCCTTTCAAATAATATATGAAGAAAAGGTGGAGTTGGGAAGGAATTAGAGGAAGACATCAGTCAGTATGGTGGCGAATTGTATCACTCGGAAGCTTCAGGCAGAGTTTCTACAATCAAAGTAAATACCCTGGTGCCGTTGATCCAGATTGACAAATACAGCAAGTTGTGTCGCAGAGCATTGTTATCCTTAGGCTGGGCCGCAGTTCTAGAGTTAAGGTTTCATCTAATCTCATATAGACTATAGACATGTGAAAATAATAATGATCATATGTCACACAGACAGGTCAAAGAACACAACTGACTATAGTCAGGATCACTCCAAGCTGTATTTATGTAAACAAGAGCAAAGTGTATCTCAGTAGATGCACCACTTTGCTGTGAACGAAGGTTGTAAATTCATCTGCTTGTGATAAATTGAAAAGAAATCTAAGTTATGTTGAATTGTCAATGGCCAAACTGATGGGCATGGCTTAAGTGCTCAGTTTCTTGCCTTTGTCAGCAGAAACAGTTGGATTAATTATGGAATAAAAATCTGAAGACCCTGAGTTAAAAGATTGATGGGCATGCTGTAGATGCTCACTTTCCTGCCGTTGTCAGCAGATACAGTTGCATTAATTAGGGAATAAAAATGGGAGAACCCTGAAATAAAATTTAAAAATTCCAAGTTAAAGCAATTACGTTTGCAGGGCAGCATAGAGGATTAAACAGATGAAATGTAGTTAATGTAGAAGTATTTATGTTCATTGTGCTCAAAAAACTCATGCATAAAATTCTCAGTACTGGGTCCTTTTAGCCAAACCTAATCTTTTTATCTGACAGTATTATGTATTTGTAATTGTTTCTCATTAGGAGTACAAATTCCTTGCTCACTTAATGGTACAAAACAGATGTAGAAATTGAGTGATTTGGTGTAGAAATCTGGAGATCTGGTGCTGTCACAAACTATTTTTCATTTTGTGACCCAGCTTTCCATCTGTATATGACAGCCAATCTATTGCACTGAATGATCTGAACTATTATTAGCACAAAAAAAAAAAAATCAGGAAATCAGGAACTTGTTAAAAAAATATGTTTATGCTGTCACAGATCCTTAAATAGAACAGGATTGATTATTTAACTGTTTATTATTTAGTTATAGTTAGGAAGCTGTATATTTCACACAGGAAAATTACAAGATTTAAATCAGATTACTCTTCAAAAGCATTATGTGCAGTTTGTCAGATCTGTTTCTTTAATCGCATTTTTCTGTATTTCCTCAATCTGCCAGTGAAACTGTACATTTTTTCGTCACATTTTTTTTTTTTTACTTCCTCCTCACAATTACTTTTTCACATTTCCGTTGAATTTTTGGGAAATCAAATTTTGTTCATTGGTCCAAGCCAACATTAGCATAACATGGAAGTTATAAATAGTAGGTAAAACAAAGAGAAAACCTGAGATTTTCATAACAGTAGTATGTGTTCATTAGCCTTTGCCTTCTAATTCTGTGACAGGTATAACATTTTGAACAAAAAAATCTTGTTAATTTGGAATGCTTTATACTTTCTAACACTATATGATTGGAGGTCATTAGATTTCAGAAGAATGCCACGCCTTGGTTGTTTAAAAATATTCTGGTAATAGCACAATGTGTGAAACATATGTCAGATTTATCAAATGAGGGGACATAGTTATTCCTTTATTTTCCCCTTAGTTTATTGACCCTTCAGTCAGTGTGTAAATAGAAATATTCTAAAGAGGGTATTCCGGCTGGACAGCTATAATACTCTGATGGATTTTATGTTTAATCCCAATGAACATTTTTAAGTAAACTTTCAGTCTCAGCTGTCCATTTGATGAACTCAGACAGTGGCTTGGGCCTACCAGTACATTCATTATTGTATAGATCCTTGGATATGCATGAACTTACTTGTCACATTGTGTACCTGAGTTACCCACATGATTATGTATGTGTGCAAACTGTTTTACAAGACCTGTCTGGTCTCAGGAAACATAATCAGCATTTGTCCTGAGTTGAAGGAAGATTCCATCTTGTATTTTGTGTGTGAATCTGTGAGAAAGATTCTGGTGTATATGTTGATGCCACTTTTAGTCACTGTCTTTTTTTTTTTTTTTTCTCTCTCTCTGTGAAAGATTTACATATACCAGTAATTGTCTGTGACAAATAAACATATTGTTTACATGATCGCAATATTTGTCTATGAGAGGTGCTAGCACTTTTGTACATCCATAATGGTGTAGGTAGGTATGATTCCATACATTAGATGGATGTGTTATCTGTGAGCAAACCTTTTCATGAGCAAGATTGGTATTAATGGCTTTTGTAAGGTGTTGTTTTTCTGTCCATTTAAATCACACCCACAATGACAAGGAAAACTACTAGCTGTTTACTGTACAAGATTACAGCTATAGGCTTTTATATGGGAATATCTCTGAAGCTGTGAATGTATGATGAGATGAAAAAAAAAAAAAAGAACCTTAATACTCTATAAATGTTTGTAAGAGGTTAGGAAATTTACAGTTGTCGTGTCATTCACCAAAGGGTAGCATGGTTGTCCAGCTAGAGTATACCTCATAGGGTATCCTGCTGTCCAGCCAAAATCTTTAGCAGTAGCTGGAACCTTTCTTAAAAAAGCATATCGTTGCTGTCGGGCTCTCAAATTGTAGTGCACTTTGTATTACATAGTTTGTGTAAATACATGTAGCTCATGAAATTATTAATGAGAAATGCCTGCATTTGCACTGTGATCTAATCACACTTGACCACCTATCCATCATCTCTTCCGCGCTAACCATATATCTGCGCAAAGGGAGGCGTTCGACTACTGGTACCTTGTTGTTGTTCATTTTGTGTTTACCATAATTGTTCAAATCTACATTGAAAAAATGATTTAACTTAGTTAAAAATATTTGGTCTCTGCACAATTTATGTCAGTGTTAATTTAATCAGATCAGTGATGATAATTTTCCGCCAATTGGTGGAAATCCTCTTTTTTTCCTTCAGCCAGTTAGTTTCCTCTTTTTCTCCTCGATAACAGTAGGCATCAAGACCCACCCTGCCTCCCTTCCAGTATGCCCCCCAGCACTTGTTCAATGGTAAAATTAAACTTCTTTTAAATAGTTTGATATCAAAATAAGACTTCCTTTTTTATCAGATAGGCTTGCATATGGGTTGGAGAGGGGTGAGGGTTGTTTTCTTACATGTTTATAGAGTTGAGTAAAATTTTCCTCTTTTTTTTGACAATTTTCTGTTATCATTGTAGTATACTACATATACCCCAATTTACAGAAGTGTGTTAGAATGATCTTACCTTATTAACCTATGGAAAAATATGCAAGCAGTAATTACAATTATGGAAATAGTAGAACCCATGTAAAGTGTGCTATATTAAATTGTACAACGCCTGACATTATCATAAAATCGTACAATCACATGACACTTTTATATCCATAGATGTTCTAGACTTGAATGAAAGGCAGAGGAAAGTGACTGCATTTGCTTTTAATGATTAATTATAGTACTAAAATACATGTACCAGTTACTAGCCAGAGGAAATGGTGAACTGAATATCAAATGGTAAATTAAAGGATATAATAGGAAAGAAAGTGATGAAGAATACCATATTAAATCTGAGTAACTGTAGTGGAGTACTGTATCAATCTATCAACAGCTACATATGAAAATCAGATATTAATAAGTAACTTAGAAGGGACAAAAAAAAATAGAGGGACAAAGAGCCGTGGAAGACAGAACAACCTAAGATTGACAGCTTGGACATTTTCATAACCAAACAGTATGAAGAAAATATGAAAGGCTATATCCAAAGAATGTAGGAAACTGTATTCAACTGAGCATGCTAAATGTATCTATCCACATGGTAAATGAGAAAGTTGAGATGAAAGAAAATGCACTAAACTATAGTATAAGAAAAGCAGGTAAAAAAGAGTGAGAAAGCTGGTACATAAAGAGAGCTTATTACATTAGAGGGAAGACTGCAGATGGCAAACAAGCAGGAGATATTACAAGAGATCCGAAAAACAAGTTCTAAATATAGCTGCTGAAGGACAAGGGGCAGTACAAGGCAATCTGAACTGGATTGAGGAGAGAATGAAAGAACTGCATACATGTATATAATGGGGGATATATTTCCTGGACTTGGAGAAGACAGAACTTAATAACAAATCTCCAAAAGGAAAATGGAACCATCTGTACACACAAAGAAATCTAGAAAGAAATATACCGGTCCAGCGCTAACTACTAGAAGAATCAGTGATAAAGGAAAACTGCATAAAAAAAATCTTTCATGAAGAATCAATAACACCAGAGCTAATAGGGGAAAATATGTTAGAACAAGAAATTTCAGTTGAAGAAATCAGAGAAAGCCTTATGCAATTGAAAAACACCATCACGGGGCAAAAATGGCCTTACAACTGAGTTCAACAATACCTTTTGGAATGACCAGAAAGATGACCTATTTCAAGGTTACAACTACTGGGGTATAAAATATGAAAAATTGTCAAATTCCCAAACAATGGGAACAATGACAAAAATATCATGAAGGAAAAATAAAACAAACCAAAAGAATTGGAGACGGCATCAGTTACAGATGTCAATTACAAGACCCTATCTAAAGTAATAGCACAAAGTCCCAAAGGTTTCAAATGGTTCTCTCAAATCTTGTTTCAGAGACAGTTTGGGCTCATGAATATCTACAGTGCCCATATTTACTGCAACAGATTGATGGTTGTATGTGTTGCAGCACAATCACAGCTAAATTGTGCCAAACGTGGTAAGATACCTTTACACGTAGGACAGAAGACAGCAAGGGGAGAGAATGAAGAGATGCCATCCCTGCACGTCAAGAATGGCATTCCATGGGAGACATCCCACCAATGGCGAGCTTTCACCGAATGCAGATGGGACCAGAGAACCTACATGTAATTAATGTACCCCGGGCGCCCGCAAGAAGACAGATTGATGACAAACATAGGCCTACTTAAATATGCAGAAACTACCAAGACGGCTGGATATTTCCCAGCAGCGGACTACAGCAAATGCTCTGATAGTGATAGTTTCACATGCATCTTTCTTTCAAGCAAGGCAGATATTTGATTTGAAAGGGTATTTCATCAGGTAGGCCCTACATGAAAATGAAAAATGCACAGGGTTGTGTGAACAATAGTGTATGGCAGACAGATTATTATTATTGTTATCATTTACAGGGACGAGTTGTCTAAGCTCACCACTGACTGTCTCAGCTCACCACCGACTTATCTACTGGTGGTGGAACTGCTAGCTCACAAGATAAAACAAAGCAAAGAAATTAAAGTAATTAGAAAACATTTGGATCCACTTTAAAGTTTACAGTATGCAGATGGCATGACACTTCATTTGAAAGCTGAAATAGATTTTAGAGAAGCTCTTTCCAAGATAAGAACATTTGTCAGTTTTTCAATATTAATACCTTATTTTGAAAAATCCCCCAAATCCCACTTAGCATCTACTCAGTCTTATTAGAACTAACACAAGCTGAGGCTGTAAGATAAACGAAATGCCATAGCAACTTCCTTGTAAAGGGAAATAATCTTGTAACAAAATAATCCCCATCGGCCATTTGATAATTGCCTCCCTTGTTAAAATCTCAACTCCACTGAGCTGGTCCCAGAAATTTGGAGTTATGTTTAACTTGACAGTATTTTATCGTCATTGAAAACGTCACATACCTGACAGGTATGAATGATTACACGGAGACCAGAAAAACAAAGGTCTTTACTTCAACGATAGTCAGAGCTCTTAAATAGCTAAATATAGACATAAAAACAAAATTTATACTCTCTTCTCTTCATGACAGACATCATTGGTCAATATGAGATGCCACACGATGAGAATTTTTGAATCAGGTGCTCGTCAGACTGAGCCGACAGGGAAACAGTGAATGCTTCTTGACGTAATTTTTTTTTTTTCTTCACCAAATCCTTCTATATCAATCTAATTTCTAAACATGCATTTCAGAGTTCAATTTACTGAAATTGATCGAGTAATAGCATAAAAATTGTAATTTAGCAGCAAGGCCTGACAACGATAAATACGAACTTACAAAAGTAATCAGCCATTTTCTCAGTAAATTCAGCTACATCGACAGGTCATCCCCATCACCTTTAATTGCCAATATCTCAACTTCTACTTAAGGTAAAACAACCCTTTTTGATATATATATATATACAGAAAGAGAAATGAATAATCATTACAGTGATACCACTGACCCAATATGTTAAAAATTTGACAAGAGCCTGATTTCATCCTGTTCCGTCTCATAATATGAACCTAAATCATTGACTAGCCTCGAGTCCACTGTGATGAAACTGGTTCCATATGTCACTTAACAAATTCTCCATTTCCGAGTGGCCATTATCTCTAGCTCTACTACTGTGTTATGATGTCATACCCAAGTTTTCTAAATGAGCCCATGTTTGTCCATTTTAAAGCTGTCTACCAAACAGCGATTTTCAGAATAGCATAATTAATGCCCACACTGACTAATCTCTCTATGCTGACAGCATGGAACCCTTAATCCTGATGAGAGTTTTGAACACACAATTTTTTACATCCAACTACAAGCCGACTAAAAATGGAGCCCAGGATCTTTTGCCCTGCACCAGTTGTGCAAACAGTAATTCCAAAATTATTCCATCCTTCACACAAACTACAACAATTCAGGTGATAAACTCATGTTCAGATTTTTCTTTTTATGTTATTTTTGCATTCAGCCCGTATCGAAAATCCCAACTCCAACTTATTATTGCATGGGCCACTGTGTATACATGTGTAAAAATCAGGCAAGACCAACTGACAGCTCTAAAACATTATATGCTGTATACATGTATAATGTTTTAGAGTTGTTAATTGTCTTGCCTGATTTTTACACATAGAAATATACACACATATATATATATAATAGATAAGGAAACAAAATGAAATAAATAAAAAAAAAATAATAATAAGGGACCATAAGAAAGGCAACATAATAATCTTGAAGATAGTCAAAGATGGGTGTTCTTTCTCTTCATTTTTTCTGAAATTTACGATGCTGGTTTGACATTTTTTTGGTAATGGTGTCAAGTTTTATTTTATTGTATTGTATTTTGATTTAGTTTTCTATTTAGTATTTATTTATTTATTTTTGTCTCATTTCAATCTCTTTGCCTAAAAACCATTTCACAGCAAAAGATTTTTTTTCTTTACTTTTACAGTACAACTTTGGCATTTTTTAGTGCCAAAGTGTTACAATATTTCTACATGAAAAACGTTTACAGTGAACTGCTATCTTTGGCATTTCTTAGCGGATAATATTACCGAAACAGAAATGAATCAAATCCATTCAAGAGAATCATGGAACGTATCAAATTATTAGTGTTTGCAAACAATTCTACTCAATAGATCAAGACTGCTGTAAACAGTTTTTGACTAGTGCTATTACTTCCCTTTACCAGATACAAGGGATTTTGAAGACACACTGTAAAGAAGGAGAAACTCAATTTTCTTGTCGTTTGAAAAACTTGATCACAAAATCTGTCACTACAATCATCACGATAGTTTTTTTTTTTTTTTAAATTTTATGATATATATTTCAAACAGAATGTAAGTTATTTATTCCCTCTCAATGCTACTTATTCAATACCTTGTGACTGGCAAAGGAAAATAACAAGGCTGGTCAAAAGCAATTCCTCTTGCAAGATTGCACAGTTCAAAATGATGATCCCAGTAGTTACAATCGTGACACTGAAATGAGTAGCTAGCACACAGGGCAGTGGAATTGAACACAACTTCACATCTTTCTGCTTTTTCTCCACTTTCCACAGTGTGACTGACACCGATCGATGTGAAGACAAGTTTATCACCTGGAAACCAACAGTCGATATGGAAACTACGTAAACCAGCAATTTATTGGCCTACCCTGTATTTTTCTTTTCTTTTGACTTCTGTGTTCCTATTGCTTTTCGATGACAGTTCGTACTGCATCAAAGATCAAAGATAGGGAGAGGGTTTTAATTATTATGAATGGATTCTACTTCCAATTATTGACTTTATGATTTCTTAAGATATTTAATCTGCCTACTATCCAGTTATTCGTGTTCGAATAGAATAGCACCCACCTCTCAGAATCTGATGTTCAAACCATGTCTCCTAAACTCTCAGATAGCATATAAAAAGTGCATCTTATCATTAGGCTATTGTTGTCACTTTTTGATAAAACTGTGGATTTTTCTTTTCTTTTCTTTCTTTTCTTTTTTTTTCAAAATTAGGTCTAAGCTTTCAAGAAAAAAGAAAGAGGGTATCTTTACTCTGTGTAAAGAAATCAATAAACAGCCTCAAGACTAGAAAAACGATGGTGAGAAGGAGAGTTAAAAAGGTAAAAGATTCCACAAAATGTCGATTCAATTGTCTAAAAAAAAAATGAACCAAAAATATAATATTAATATATGTAGCCTAATATGTTTTGATTCCATTCTATACACAGACTGCTAAAGAACCAAGCAAAACAGTAAACCCAAAGTGTCTAATATTATTTCTGAGCTAGCCATACAGCTTGAAAGAAGTACCATAGTCTACAACACATGCTTTCCCAGCAGCATTGATATATCACAAATCAGAATTGTTGGCTTATGAAAAGACTAGGTGTAGCAACATAGAAAAGCATTTGCCCCCGAACCGACAAAACAAAACAAAAACAAAAAAAGAATCAGAGAAAATCATTTAGAATGTGATAGGCAGCTCATAAAGGTCCCCCCCCCCTCCAAAAAAAAATAATGATAATAAAATAATAATTTCCATTCCATTTCTGGTACCGTAGACAAAGCTCAAGCTGGGAATATCTTGAAAAAAACTTAGAATCTCAGTAAAATATAGGGGATGCATTATGGGGGGGGGGGGAAATCTTCACACTACGAAGCAACAGAAAAATCCAGAAATATTTCAAATAGAATACGTTATTGTTTTTTGTTCCCAGATGTTCTGTTACGGGATCCTTATTAGAAAATAACTGTCACAAAAAATACTATCTTGTATGTGTATCCTAAGTTTAATGAAGATGAATAATGTTCCATGTTAGTTATCTATTCCTTTTGCTTGTCACTGTTTTGTATGTTTATTATTATTTTTTCTGAATGCAGTATGTAATAATTGGACACTGGGAGGAGAATATTTTTTTTTTCACTTATTTCTATTTAATTCATGGCAGTTGTATCATAAATGAGAAATGGATGATTCATTTAGTTATTTTTCTCATTACGGATTGTTCTTCATGTAAACTGATATCAAAGGAAATGTCTTTGCAGCAGTACACATTTCATCTCTTCAAGAAAGTTAATGTTGCAGGTCTATAACCCAATCCCAGTCACAAATTACCAAACCATTATGCATAACTATTTTGTGAATGAAGATGATTGATTTTGAAAACAAATGACTGTGCCAAATATCACTGACTAGTCAAAAGATCTTTAAAAACAATCAACAAAAAAAAAAACAAGAAGACTTTAAATGATAGGCCAAAGCTGAGGTAGCACTAAAGTTTTTATAAATGGAAAACATAAGAGGTTTTTTTTTTTTTTTAAAGGCATCTTTGGTTTTTGGAGTAAGTGGAATAAAATAAATGCTCATTTGCCCAGCAACTAGAAATTGAAGCAGAATATCTCATAACTTGAAATGAAAGAAAATGAAGTATTTCTTTTGGAAATGAGAACAAAAAATAGACAGAAACACTTTTTTACATGTATTTGTGAAATAATATAACATATGATATAATATTTTAAATTTCATCGCCCAGTCAAATCCACATCTATTTAATACATTATTCCACTCACTAAGTACACAACAGAATAGGAAAAAGAGATAGAAATCACAAACCCTACTGGATATATATCGTACATCAAGTTCCATATCATGTCAGCCATTTAGTAAGAACACAAGGCCAATTTCAATAATGGGAGTTAACTCATAAAATCTTATAAAACAGATATTTACCTCTCTTTTAACATATTGTTCATATAATTATGTTGAAAAAAAAACTTCCATCATATGTGACTTTTTTTGTTGTTGTTGTTGTTTTCCCTTGAATCATGGCTATCTCAGTGGAATTCGTGCGAAAGTAGGGAAATCTGCGTTGAAGTATGAAAAACTGGGTGAACCTGGAAAGTTAATAAATTTGTGTGAAAAAAAAGTATGGAAAAACATGTTAAGTGCCGAGTATTCCGTATGCTATTTATCCTTATCAAGCCTTAGTGTTCAAAGGGCTTTTTGAACGAGTTCACTCATTAATAAATCTACAAACCTTAAAATGGATTCACAAACATCTTTAGGGGGATATCATTCGGGAAATTAGGAGACAAATTTAGTGCGATTTAGCGATAAGAAAAATGTCCTCAATCAAAAGCATGTACGCTCAGTAACTAATTCTCAGTACTCTATTGAATCGAGGCCACTCAGTAAATGTATCACACAGAATATAAGGAATATAAGAGAAATTCATAGGCGTCTTTAGCGGCTTATAACTGGTTAATATTTTAGTAGAAAAAGAACATCTTTTAAACTTTCCAGAGGTATATTCCAGTATAATCTGCAAGCAAAGAGTCCCACAGGCCGCTATTTCCCATTATGTATTTGAAGACTATATATTTTACACAAATATTCTGAGAAAGTGGCTACAACTTTCTATCCCCAATGATATCCCCAGTGGCTCCTGGCCACTCATGCTGCAGAAGAAAGAAGAGTTTGTTTTTGTTTTGTTTTGTTTTGTTTTGTTTTTTTGTTTGTTTGTTGTTTGTTTGTTTGTTTGTTTGTTTGTTTGTTGTTTTTTTTTTTTTTTGCTTTTCATTGGTACGAAATTCGTTTTCCTATCTCTTCAGTTTCCAGATATGTTTGCCACAAAAGTGATCAACGTCAACCATTTCTGGATCTGGCACACTCAGACCTCGGTCCATGTGAAGTACATATATCCCAAATGACATCAGCGTCAGTGCTGCAGCAAAAACAACAACAACAAACTATATATATACATGTTTCAACTCTTCCAATGATATCAAATGATGTCTACCATCGATATATGTTCAATATTTTTTTCCCAGTGACTTCTTGAAGGCCATCTCCTAAATAAACCCGCTGAGAAACTGACATACATCAACTATCCCAATGACATGAACCCTAGCCTGTTATTACTGCTTTACAAAATGTAAATTTCCGGAATTATTATTGCCCTTCCCTTTGAACTTGCTGCAAATTACGATAAAAGAAACTGAAGATTTATTAACATCGGCTATTGATGTACAGTAGTGCATTGTCGATATCCAGGAACAACTCAAAAAATTTACCTGCTTCGTCCCTCGAACCATGAAGGGGCAAATATCAACACATATGCTTGGGGGGGGGGGGGGGATCAAAAGAAGCTGGAAAAATAGTCGTTTTAGTCAATTGAAAAGGCTTATTATGACTGCATATCATCTCGTCAGAATGAAAGAGAGCTATCGATATACAGAAGATGGTCCTTAAAAAGCCTTCATTTCGCATAGGTCCTTTTGTCAAATAGACGACAATTTGTTACTGTCTTGGTCTTGATAATTACACTCTGGGAGATAAAAGAAGATCCGGAATAGGGCCAGGGAGTGCGGGTGGGGGTGGGGGGGAGGGGGGTACGGATAAAACAGGATTTAACACTGATTGTTAATGCAAACCGAAAACACGTTGTTTGCACAATTATTCTAACTTTAGCATTATGTTCTCTCTCCCCTGGCCCTCTCTTCACGTTGTCCATGTGGCTGAACGACTCGAAATACAGCAATATGAACTATTAATTTGTGATTACTCTGGTCCTTTCGTTTAAATCTAAATAGAAAAGTTGAGGGGGGAGAAGGGAGGAGAAGGTGAAAATGCTACATGTAAAAAAACTGATAATTATCATTGTTGTTGATTCAAGAAAGTACATTGTCGGTGACCGTGGAATTTGAAATATAGAAATACCACCCGTTCATTATTGCTCAGATCTTGGCATTCACAGCTAGGGAGATAGAGAGAGAAGGAGACGAGACAGAGGCCAAGAGAGACAAGGCTCAGGATGAAGCTCAAGGATTGGGTACTAATGTAAGCAGAACACAAAACAGCTTGTGAAGTCCAAAAAAAGTAACTGTTTGTATTGTTTATCTTTGTTTAGACAAAACAGTTTCAATTACATCTAATATAAGAGAGAGAGAGAGAGAAAGAAAGTGTGAGAGAGAGGGGGGAGAGGGGAGAAGGAGAGAGAGAGAGAGAGAGAACGAAACTAGTGAAATGAAGGTGTAATGAATTTGAAAAAGTAGATATATAAAGTAGTAATTAACAATTAGCCAAGTGAGTGAGCGTGTGTGTTGCCAAGGAAGGAAAAGAAAGAGAGAGACAGAGAGAAGGAGAGATATAGAGGAGCATGGTATCATGATGCCGTTTATGAGTTTATAGAGATACATGAGGAAAGAGGCGATTCAGACTAGAAAACTTGGGAGGTATATGAAATACATGTACAAAAGGCTGAGCCAGTTCTATGTTACAGAGCTAACTAATGTGTTCTGTGCTGTCTTCCTTTATGTCCATCACCCATCACATTGATGTTAAACTCAGAGCTTTTGAGACCCTCAGCAAGACCGCTTTCTACTATTTCTTCAGCATATTTGACGAGATCAGCAAGGCCGCCTGTATTCACGGTCTAATTTCCAACCGTTACTGTTGGACGCTGTTTCCCATATCACCATCAATATCAACGCCATCAGTATCCGTTAGTTTTCTGTTTTCCTTTCCCTGTTTATTGCTTTCAGTCTCTTCAGGTTTGGACCTCTTGTCGTAATCAGGTGATGACCCATTGTTGTGGCAACCGCTGTAGGTCAAGGACGAATTCTTCTCGGATGTAAGCCCTTTGCCTGGTTCTGCTGTCTGTGCCTTGTTAGGATCCTTGTTATTAGCATCACGGTGGATTTCTGAAGCGAACCTGCTTATCGTGTTCCTGTCTGTGGTGGAACGAGGCTCTTGCAAGGCTTTGAGGCCAAGCGCACGGAGGTACAGGTTCAGGACTCGCTTATTGCAGATGTAGGAGACGAAGATAAAGACACCTTGGAGACCGTTCATAATGATGGCGATAAATCTGGATTCAAGAAAGTAAATACGATAGAAAATTGAAAAAATAAAACAAAGATAAACAAACAAACAAAAGCGAAAGTACACACACACACACACGCACACACACACACACAAACACAAACACACACACGTATACCCTCATACAAAATAACGCATTTAATAAAGTTATTAAATCCTACTGAAACGGCTTTTCTTGTAAATAAATTGCCCTGGCAGCGAACTAATTTTCAACGCAAGTTTTCATCAAATGAAACTGAAAACATGCAAGTTCCATTTACCTGTACCCTAGAAGGCAAATCAATGATATTGTAGCCGATATACATAGACATATTTCAGTTTTGTTGTTTTTATTTAAAAGTGTTTTGTTTCTCTGACAAGCAGTTAAAACAGGCGAACAATTAAAGAGCTGAATATTATTCACATTCCTGCTAACGATGGTAAATGAAGACTCCCCTGGAAAAACCACATAAGGCACATTTTCTACAATTAGAGAGAAACAGAAATCAAAGTTTAGAAGTCTATAGTTTTCCACTGTATGCCCTTCTAAAAACTGTCTTTTTAGCGGAACCTTACCTGGTTCTGCCGAATTATTATTCTGGTTAACAAATCTTAACGGTAGGGCAATAACTCATTTTTCGCAAAATCTGACATATGGGTTTTTCCACTGGAGTCCTCAAATAATATTCCACTTGCGATGCCCAGATAAAAGTAAACTTGTGTATGTTCTCAAGCGCGGATGATTTATGAAAAAAGCACAGCTGCAGACTTGAAAATAAATTTTTAAAAATAAATACATAAAAAGTTGAATCTGTTCACTTTTACTTAATTCAATAAAACTCGAATCGCTCGTTCAAAACAAAAAAAAAAAAAAACTATTTTTTTCTTGGAATAATTTGAAACATTCCTTAGGTTACAAACCAACCTTAGGGGATCCAAGTCCGAGGCTTCAGCTATGATGAAGAAACTCCAGAAAGCGCCCGTCATGGTGGACAGTTTGATGTAAACGTACAGATTCTGACGATCTTCTTTCTTGAACGAGCCGTGAGACTGTAACTTGCGGACATTGTGAATTTTGAACACAGTAATGAAGAAGAAAGTCGTGTTGCATACAGTGACTACAGCCAGTGGTAATATCACTGAAACTCCTGTGGGCGGGAAAAAAATTCAGATAGATCCTCATCTATGTTTTCTGAAACAGTAAATACGTGAGAATCCAAGCGATGTAAAATTTTAATGTTTAGGTGCTTAGTATAAAAAGATAAACCTGCATCATCAGAACAGTAGACCTACATAAGGCCGTGGCCACAGTGCATTGTGTAAGTGTGTCTAATTCTCGCACTGCAGCTGTATGTAGTCAAAGGTCAAACTCATTTCATTGCCGCAGGCTGCAGTGCGTCTGGTTCTGATCACATGGCCAGCTGGCATGTCAGCTGGCGTTTTCTGTTATACCCGCCTGCCAAATTTTGAGTCTCTCAAGCTCACAACATGACTTTATGTGGCTGCAGTGCGAGAGTTAGACAGATACAGAGGCACTGTGGCCGCAGCCTAAGAGTCCTAACAAAGAGCCACCATCGTTTTTAGCTACACTCTAAAGTTTCCATGAAAAATAATGCAACACTGTCACCACAGAAGGCTAAATTTATACCGCTAAACTACAGGGCAAAAATTTTGTTTCGTGGGACCAAAAACTGGTACCAAAAAATGCCAAAATTAAATTACAGCGAAAACAAAAACATTCGTGTAAAACATAGGGTAAATTGATCATACATTCACAGAAAATAGCTCTTAATTCACAGACAAATTTTAGTGTGTACCTTTGTGAACTGTATTTTTGTATGGGTGGAAATCAGAATAGTACAAAACAGAGAGAAAAAAAAATCATGAAGAAATTTCATAGCAAATGCTGCTTCATCTCAGAGTTTGAAATTAGAATACTAAGAGAAACAGTAAAGTGAATTATTTGTATAGATTTTAGTATCATTGAATGAACTCAACTTCTGAGAGGAGTTAAATGAAAAGCACATTAGAGAGGAAGGGGCAGGTGACAAAACGTTTCGATGGCCCTCAGATGGCAGTAAAAATACAGAATAGAAACATTAATCTTGTTTCGTACCTACGAGCAAATTGGAGTCTAGATAACAAGCCCTGTCACCATAGCCAATCTCCGATGTTTCTGAGCTCAAGTAGGAAGTTACCACGACAGTGACAATGATCAGAGAGGGAGTCAGCACTGACGTCATCACCCTCTTCAGGAGCTGCAGCCTTTCCGAGCGAGCGGTCGAGTGCGATTTACGAGTTTTGGCAGTGAACACCCGGAACATGTGGAAACAACAGATGAAACTCCAGCAGAACATACACAGCCACATAAAGTGGGTCAGTATGCCAAGGATAGTGCACACTGGGCTTGGGCCGCTCCTGGTATTCCAACAGAAAAACAATAAAATGTAAAAAAAATATAAATTCTCAACAAACAGTTACGGTCTTGATTGACAGGAGTTGAAAAATGACAAAACATATCTATTTGCTGAATTTGCAGAGACCTATGCGGCCACGGAAAGGAGGATAGTGATCCATTGATGTTAAGGAAAACTCCTTAAAAAAATAAAACATTCATCGTAATATCTGTGGTAGAAACGAAATGAATGGTATGAAGTTTCTGCATAAATTTCACACTTTTTTTTTTTTTTTAAAGAATCGAATGTCTTCACGCAGTATAAGACTGAAGAAATTAGATCTACAGTTTGAAAAAAAAAAAAAAGATATTAAAAAAATCTAAGCAAATAATAATATGATTTTTTTTTTTTTTTAAGAAGTTGAATCTAACGAAACGAAGGTGAATATATCGTAAAACATCTTAGCTAACCTAGAATCTATCCAACTTACATATGAGCAGCAGCAAGCAAGAAAACCTGGGCTAAAAGAAGGCTGGCACACAGAAGCATGTTGTTCTTCCCAGCGACACTGCGCAGGACGGAGAACCGGAAATACGTCAGCAAGGTCACAGCCAAGCAGAACATTGATGCACTTATACACATCAGAGTCAGGACGTACATTGCAAATGTTGACTCATTCATCTGTGATTTAAACTTGTGCTTGCGATAGAAGTCCATCCTTTCCATCTCTTCGATCTCCCGTAGTTTCTGATCCAATAATTTGTGACAGACTTGTAAAGTGCCATTTTTTGTCACAGTCATCTGACTAAGCTCTGAGGTGTCGGTAAATGTCACATTTACAATCTGTAAATGCAGTGTGATAGAAACAGATGGTGGAGTTTCTGCCTCATGGAAAGTTTTCATTGTATACATGTTACTGCTAAAGTTGACGAAACTACAGACTAGCACTCCCGTTAATTTCAAGTATGCGTAGGACACTTGGTGTCTCCGACTATATTCTAGTGGCATGTTATTATTGGCTAAACATCCGTACATGTTTTTCACAATCATGTGATCCTCGCTACAGTGAGCATTGCTCTCTATCTCCTTCATTGCCACCATGGGCTTGAGAAGTATGCTTGTGCTGTCCGTAATCTCAGCGGTGACAGTGCTGTTCCATAAGGCATTAATCATACTGGTCTCAAAGTCATCTCTCGGGATGTCCTCGTCAGCAAAAACATAACCAGTGATCCAGTAGTAGAGAGGTGTGTAAAAGGTCCTTCTGTCAATACTTCTGTTGGATCCAGTCGCGGTCTGGTAAACATTTAGAACATATTCCGATTTGGTGACTGCCCAAAACTGGAGATGATTAGTTGTGCTCAAGTCTCTCAGTTTGGCAACCATCTGAAACATATACAATATTGTCTGATCCATCTTGAGTCAGGATAATATGTGGAAAGAAGAGAATATGACAGACACAGAAGAAAGTAGAATAGATAGATAGATAGATAGATAGATAGATAGATAGATAGATAGATAGATAGATAGATAGATAGATAGATAG